>JAQQSW010014438.1:0-12105 GCA_028646575.1 Pseudocheirus occidentalis | reverse complement strand
AAACAAATGAAAAAATAGAAGGCAATGTAAAATATCTCCCTGAAAAAACCACTGACCTAGAAAACAGATCCAGGAGAGACAATTTAAAAATCATTAGACTACCTGAAAATCATTATCAAAAAAGGAACTTAGAAAGCATCCTTCAAGAAATTCTCAAGAAAAATTGCCCTGATATTTTAGAACCAGAGGGCAAAATAGAACTAGAAAGAATTCACTGATCACCTCTTGAAAAAGATCCCCCAAACTCCTAGGAATGTTATAGCCAGGTTCCAAAGTTCCCCGATCAAGGAAAAAATATTACAAGCTGCCAAGAAGAAACCATTTGAATACTGTGGAAACACAAGTAGGATAACCCAGGATCTGGCAGCTTCTACATTAAGGGATAAAAGGGCCTGGAATATGATATTTCAGAGATCAAGGGAGCTAGGATTAAAACCAAGAATCACCTACCCAGCAAAATTGAGTATAATGTTCCAGGGGAAAATATGGTCATTCAATGAGGTGGAGGACTTTCAAGCATTCTTGCTGAAAAAAAAAAAAAGAACTGAAAAGAAAATCTGACACTCAGATACAAGAAGCATGAGAAGGTAAACATGGTAAACAAGGTAAGTTCATAAGGAACTTATCAAAGTTGAACTATTTACATGCCAACATGGAAAAATAATAATTGTAACCTATGAAACTTTTCTTAGTATGAGGATAGGTGAAGAGAATACAAATGTATATATATGTATACCTACTTATATGTCTATATAGGAGGATATATATGCGTATGAATATGTACAGGAATATGTGTATATAGAGGGCACAGGATCAATTGACTAGGAAGGGATGATACTTTAAAAGGTGAAATTGTGAGGTGGGGGAGAAATAGAATAAGAGGAGAAAGGGAGAGACAGAATGGGGTTAATCACCTCATATAGAAGAGGCTAGGGATAACTGTTACAATGGAGGGGAAGAACAGCAAGGCAAAAGGGAAAGGGTCAACCTTATTCTCACTGAATTTGGCTTAGGGAAGGAATGACAAACTCTAAACTGGGTATCTTGCCACACAGGAGAGTAGGGGGGATGGGAATGAGAGGTGGGATGATGGAGAGGAGGGCAAGGTGGGAGAGAGGGTTGCTGGAAGTACACACTTATGTAAAGGGACCAGGGCAGGGTTGAGATTGAGATTAGAACGGGGGTTTGGGGGGTGGGATAGGAAGGAGAGACATATAATCAGTCTCTCACAATATGCCCACTGTAGAGATTTTCTGCATAATTACACATGTATAGCTTATATTTAATTGCTTGTCCTTCCAGTGGGGGTTGGTAACGGGGGAGGAAGGAAAAGAATCTAGAATTTAAAGTTTATAATCAAATGTTAAAAATATATATGTACATATATTATTATTATTATTATTATTATTATTATTATTATTATTATTAACTACATCCAACTGGGAATTAAGATATATAGGCATTATGATACAGAGATCCATCCTGCCCTACTGAAATGCCAAAGGGGCAAGGGGGAGGTCACAGGAAAGAGCAGATTAGGAGAGGGGTTATATGGTGGGATGGCTGTTTTCAGGATGGGTAGAGGAAAGATGGGGAGAAAATTTGTAACTCAAAATCTCGTGGAAATGAATCATTTAAACAAGAAAATAAATTAGTTTATCTTAAAAATAAATAAATTTTTAAAAATAGAAAAAAAAAAAAAAAAGAAATTGTCCTAGCCACTCCAACTTTCCGCAACCACCACCCTGATCAATCAGCAGCATCAACATCAAGGGAAGACTCTCCACCAGAAAAAATATTTCAACTCACTGAAGGCTCAGATGATGGTTAGCATTTTTTTTTAGCAATAAAATATTTTTAATTATGGTATACTTTGGTTTTTTTTACACATGATACTATTGCACACTTAAAAGACTACAGTATAGTATAAATATAACTTTTATATGCACTGGAAAATTAAAAAAAAATTCATGTAACTCGCTTTATTGAGATATTTGCTTTATTGCAGTGATCTGGACCTGAACCCAAAATATCTTCAAGGTATGCCTGTACTTAGAAAGAAGGAAATTAGTACTAAAGATACTATGGAGGTAGATTTTATAAGATCTGTGAACTGATTATATATAGATTGTAAGTGAAGTTAGTATATATTAAGCACCTACTACGTGCCAAGATGAATTCGATATGTGGATGAGACATCTAGTAAATGTCCAGCAGGCAAGTTGCTAACATGAGACTGGAGTTGAAGAGAAAGATTAAAACTGTATACAAGAAAACAATGAATTTAGTACTTTGTAAAACTTAATGGGCTGTTTAAATTTCATCTATCTTCTGGATCGGTCAAGCAACAAGTATTTATTACTCGCCTAGTATTTTCCAACACTTTCACACAGTAGAAAGAGGTGTCACGTAACTAAATGAATATGCTGTTATAGAAATCAAAAGGCAACAAAATCTTTTGAGTTAGAGACTGCAAAATAAGAATGTAGGGAGAGGACACCCTAGGACAGACCCCTGGGTAATGCCTACCACATTAAGAAGTTAGGAAGAGAATGAAAATCCAAAGGAGTCATTAAAGAAATAGGAAAACCAATAATTTTTTGTAAACTTTTACTTTGGAAACTAAATTATATTTTCTCAATTCAATTTACATACAACTATATTTGTGAAAATAACTATTTTAAAATGTGCAATAGGAGCCCTTGACTCACTGCTAGTGCTTTTATTAAAAATTAAATTGTTTCATGATATTGTCAGTATTTGCTCAATTTCATTGCAGCTAATCACAAAGTGTGCTGCACAGGCCACAGTCATTCCTGCAGCCACATCACTCCTTTTACCTAAAATGCCCACCTTGCTCTTCTCTACCCATCCTCCAGTATGGAGGTAAAGTACCCAGTGGATAGCATGATACATTAGAAAGGATGACAGATTTATAGTCAGATGAACTAGGTTCAAATCCTGGCTATGCCACTTATCAACCTGAGTAACCTTGGGCAAGGTACTTAGCCTCTGAGCTTTGGTTTCCTTATCTGTAAAAAGGGAAGTTCTGAGGTCTCTTCCAGCTCTAAATCTAAGATACTATGGTCTCTCCCTATAGGTAGTTTTTTGATTGTTCTAGTTCTTCCTGATCTTTTTTCTGGAGTTTCTACAACTTTACTATCTCAAACTTGACTGTATGGTCTCTGCCTTTTTCTCTGGATTTTTTATATTTGTGAATCAGTCTTCCCCAGCTACACTGTGATGTGCCAGTGTAGGAACTTAATTCTGGTCTAGTCTCTAGCACAAGACTAATTATTCTGTAAAGACCAGAGCGAGGCAACCAGAATGGTAAAGGTCCCTCAATTCATGTCCTTGGGAATCAGCAGAAGGAACTTGGGGATGCTTAGATTGGAGAAGAAAAGGCTAAGAGGGAACATGAGAGTCCTGCTAAAGTTTCTAAATAACTGTCCTGAGTAACAGGGATTAGACTTACTCTTTTTTGACCCTAGAGAACAACTGATAGAAGTTACAGAAAGCGAAGATTTAAACACAAGGCCAGGAAAAGGTTTCTAAAAATTAGCGCTGTCTCAAATTAGAAAAGGGTGATTCGGGAAATAGGTGGTTTCTCCACATTTAACATCTTCAAGCAGATGCTTAAAAAAAACACTTTGGGGCCTCTCACAGTAAGGATTCCTTTTTAACTAGACAGCCCTTCTAAATCTTAGATTCTATGAACATCACTAGCTCTGAAGACTTAGAGTTACAGGTGATACAAAAGAAAATGGAGTGATGTATGGTGGAGATAAAGCTACTCCCAACGATGAACTATACAAAAGAAATCATTTAAAGGCTACCATACAAGAAATGACTGGAAAAGGCGCACTGACATGTAACACATAACATGAGCAAGAGATGGACAGCTTAACCGCTGCATAATAAATACAATTTTTAAAAAGGACTCCTACGATTAGATAGAGAGCCGCTGTAAAGGATCTATAGGGGAACACAAAGATTGGGAAGGAAAATAGGGTTGCAATCTGTACTGCAGGAGGGAATAAACATATTGAGAACATATTCACTGCATTAATGAATAAGAGTTTTTCATTTTCACATGTGCACATATGCTTCTTCACTCATTCAATGATGTACTTCTTAAATGAAAAACCAAGCTATCTTTACCGTTCTTATTTCCTCATGCTTCAAATTCTGCATATAACAACTCAGAGTAATAAATATTAGTTTTCTTTTTATTACTAGTGCAACATATATATGTGTATATGTGTAGCTATACATGTATATATGTATATTCCTTATATGATGTAGGAAGGTAGCAATATAGTTTTAAAGTTATCTGCACATACACCTGAGGTTGGAAAGAGATTAAGACCTTAGAGACCATCTAGTCTGAGGACTAGGATGAATACTCTTAAAGGGTTTTTGTACAGAACTTACCTACAATTTGGGTTCCTGAATCTCCATACCTTTTTAAACTCAATTTTTCTTTGATCATTAATACATAAGTAATCTAATAACTTAGCCCTGGAACTTCATGCTGACTGTACAGTAAAAACAGGCAACTTAATTTAACTTTTAAATTCTCATATACTGTTCTAATCAGACAAGCCTTTGAGGATCAGATCCTTAAGTACAGTTTTAACAAACTGTATAGTTTACTATGAAAATTTATAATATGCTCTAAAACCTGTGACTGAAGACTAGTACTTTACTTCTGCAAGCTGTAAATGCTTAGTGCGATCAGAGGCATTAGTAAATCTGACTAGGACTGGAAGCCATTATTGGGCTAATCCATTTTTTACACCCATATTCAAGGCTGCAATTGCCTAATATTTGAAAATAAAAGAATGAAATTGTTAAAGCAAACAAAACTGTTTTCACTGCCAATTTATAAATAATAAGCAACTCTATTTTTACTTTCAAAAAAACTTTTAAATTAATTTCCCCACCCTTCCCACCTTTCTCCCCTACAAATCACTAGGTCTGGATGACAAGCTCTGACACAATTTCCAAGATCCACTCTAAGGGAAGCAGTTCTAATCAAATGCAACAATGAATCCTCCCCAGATTCTGTTCAACCAATACCTCTGAATGATGCTCTAAACTTCCATTGTCTGATCCAGAGTGCTGCTCAATTACATCATCTTCAACGTCTGACCCTGAATCCCGTTCATCCTGTACTGGGGTAGCTCCACCATCATCTGCTCAAAAACAAAACAATAAAAATCCCACTTAAAGGGTAAGATGGGTGATGTCTTGGGCTACAACTAAGATTAAGTTTAAAACATAGCCAAAGGTTGCCACTAACAAATGGCATTAACTAAGGACATTATGTTTCTATGTTAGATTTGTATTTAAAATGCTATATGTGCCATTGTATGACTAGTAACCACATCAGTATGATGAGAGGTATGCAGAATTTAGCAACATCAATGGAAAAGCCAGGGAGCGAGCAAGTGAAAGATCTCTAAACATCACTCCCATTTGGCTAACTAGATCATACTATTTCCACTTCGGGTTGAAAATCAAATCTCATTCTGGCAGACCCTAAAATACTGCATGGCAAAGTAATTCACAAAGTAATCTACAAGTATGAAGGTCCATATACAGGGCCAAATATCTCCAAATATTAATTTTTGCACATGAGAGATCTGAAGTAATCATTTAAAAAAGTAAATCAACCTATACTTCCAACTACTTGAATGTCAGGTAAAATAGGTCACAAAAGCTACACAGATATGTAGCTTTCAAATAGGAGCTTCTAGATGCACTCCCAATCACTGGCTTGAAAAGGACTTTTTACTTTCCACACCTATTCTCCCCCTGACAACCATCAACCTATTTTTTTAGTGTTCGAAGATCCTTCAGCAATCACAATAAACATCTTTTGAGACTTTAGGACCATCCAACTCAAAAGCCATTGATCCTATCTGGGATATTTACAACATAAAGAATACTGGTAAAAACAGATTAAAACATTTACTAATCAAAGTTGTTGTATAAACATTAGAAAGCATTAAAGGAAATAACATTTAAGAGTTCCCTTGCACTTTATCTTGATAAGCATTTTGCCAGCTATTTGTACAAGGTCTTTAATAGTTCATCTAAACTGAAATCAGGATCAAATTTAAACTATAATTTTATTTTATTTTTTGGAGAGGGAATAGCAGGGCAGCTGGGGTTAAGTGACTTGCCTAAGGTCACATGGCTAGTGCGTATTAAATGTCTGAGACCAAATCTGAACTTAGGTCTTCCTGACTCCAGGGCCCATGCTCTGTTCACTTTGCCACCTACCTGCCCCCTAAACTATAACTCTAAAGCAGTAATTGTTCACTTCTGGGGCAAAAAATTCCCAGTGGGGCTAACCAGTAACATCAGGTACCCCTGGAAAACTCAAGACATAAAAATGGAAGAAAGAAAAGAATGATCAAGCCAAGAGCGCTAGAGAGAGGAAGAATAGAAAATACAAGTACTATAAAGGCAGGCTCTCTCCCTCCTTCCCTCTCTTTGTCTCTCTTCCTTCTTCCCTCTTCTTTTTCAGTCTCTGAATCCTTAGTGCCTAGCACAGTGCCAAGGACATAACAGATTTGTTTAATGAAGAATGAGAAAAAAAATTACAGTGCGAAATGCAAAACATCACTAAGAACTAAATGCCATTTGGGGACCACCTTTGATATAGAACACTAAATGAATCCACTAAGGAAAAGAACCATGTTTTCAATATGTTCACTGCCTAAAATCAGAGAAACTTCCTAAATGGGAAAGGAATTCAAAGATAGTTTATAGCTATTTAAAGATTAATTTAAATACCCTTTAGAGACGAACTAGTACTACCTAATAATTTTTACAGGTGAAGAAACTGAGGTCCATGAAATACGACTTATCTAAGGGTCAAAGACCGTAAGAAGCATCAAGGGTACTAAAACCCAAGTCTCCCAATATAGCCCATTACCTTTCTAACACACCAAACAACTTGCCCAACGTCCTGAAGCCTAATTCAGAACTTATTGTTTTAGTCACTCCATACTGCGGCCATAAATTTCCTTATTTCTCCAAATCTTCATTTCCTCATCCATAAAATGGGCTTCGTACTGTTACAATATTCAACTCAAAGGACTTTTGTTCGGTAAACACTCAATAAAGGCAAAATCCTACACGAAGGTGAGCTATTTTTTGGCAGATGCTTCAGGTACCGACTCTACAGGCCACTTGAGGATTGCAGTGGCAAGAATAGTTAGTTGCTAGTTTGGTGAGCTGCAGGCCCAGGACGTTGCTCTGAAAAGATACACCAAGTTCGAATTCCCCCGGATTAGCAACTCTTTAGACAAAGAGAAACTGACTTTGAAATTGACGAACACTGTTCCGATACCTAGAGGCTCCTCTTCCCAGGGTTCCTCCTAAAACGACATGATTTTACTCTTGGGGAGAAATGGTCTCCCCGTGGGCAAACAACGGTCGGTCAGCAAGCATCCATTAGGCGCCGACTATGTGCCGGACAGTGTCCCAAGCACGGACTCCAAGCTCCACTCCCTGCTCCGCCAGAATCACCTCTTTTCTCCCAAGGAAGTTCGGAGGCCCGGAAGATGGACCCAAACTTGGATGATGATCCTCTCCAAGACAAAAAATTTCCCGGGGAGCCTACCGTTTGCCGCCTCTCCTTCCCCAACCATCCCCGGGGCCTCCTCACCTGACTGGTCGCCGCTGTAATACTCCATTTCCATGGCGGGCCCGGGCCCAAGGTGGGCGCCTGGACCGGGAGGCTCCGGGCCCCCCGCGCCGCGCCCCCAGCCTCCTCTCCGCTACCTATCCCCCTTCCCTCCGCTCCCAGCTCGGCCCGGCCTGGGGATCAGGAGGACTACTACCAGACCCCGAATCAAAGTGGGGTGGTGGTGTCCCTGCGACCTGCAGCAAGGAGGGACGGTGAGGCTGCCGGGAACCTCAGGAAGAAAGCACAGACCGCTGCCTAGGACCGGCCTAGTGTGATTTGTCCCCCAGCCGGCGGGAGAGAGGCTTCCCAGCAGCACCTCCGTGACCAAAATGGCGCCTGCCCAAGACCCTCAAAGGGATCTAGTGCGCAGGCGTCGCTACTAGTCAAAGGGCCAATGAGCAGCGGGAGACGGTGGCTGCGGAGGGTTTTCAAGAACGGGCTGTGCAAAGCGTTGAAAGGGGTACTCCGATTGCGTTGCTGGAAAGCAGAGGTTTACAAGCTCCTGGTCCGACCCGAATACGTACCGTAGGATGAGGTTACGGCCTCCTGCTCCGACAATATCGGGCCTCTTCGTCGTGCGTTCCTAAGGCACTCTGTTCCTGAAGGGGTAGGTGGCGAGTTGCTGAGACTATAGTTCCCAGCATGCAAGAGTGTACTTCAGGACTACTACTCCCAAGCATGCCCCAGGAAACGAGAAGACTACTGCCCTCCTCCAGCGTAGTCAGTGATCCAATACAGTGATGCACACTGGATGTCAAAGTTGATTGTGTGAACGTTTCCGACCAGTATTCCTTTCCAAAATAACAACTTGGTCTCCATACCTCAAGAAATGTTTTTAGGGCGGCAAAGTGATGCCTTCTTTTCAGTCTTGAGATACGGAGCAGGGAAGGAGAGAGACTGACTAGTCTCCTTTCTGGCTAGGCCTAACTAAAGCTTTTCGCCCGGCAATCATCTCTGATTGGTAGAGCTGAGTGGGAGAAGAGACCTCTGGGAAATGTAGTCTGACTGAACGGGGACAAGAAGGGCCAGCCTACCTCAGACAAAGCTTGGCTGGAACTTAAGAGCCTGGTTTTTTTCCTGGAAGGGGCGTCGGGGGAGGGGAGCAACGGTTCACTGAATTAAAAAAAAAAAATCTATTTCAATTGAAGGAGGAAAAAACAATCCAATTATTTTTTTGACTGAGAATTTCTACTGAAAAAGGGGGAAAAGCCCAATGATTTTATTTTAAAATCAGAATTCCCTTTACACTGTGGTCCACACTTTTTTTCACCCTGACTCTAGCATTTATTAAGCTACTACTTTGTGCAGGGCAGACACGCTGCTTATTGAAGTGGATAGACTGCATTGGAATCAGGACCATCTAACTTCAAGTCGGTCTCTGATGCACATTTAGTGTTTGTTTAGGGGTCACAATCTGTTAGTGTCCCAGGTTACTCTTGTGTGGGCAGGTGAAAACTTATCAGGTAACATTTTAGAAATCCGAACAGCATTTTAGTAAAATTCTAAAGATCTAGCAGACTGAGGCCCTTTGCCCTACTTCCCTGGTCGTGAATTGAAAGTTTTGCTGAGCTTAGCTAATATGTAGGAAGGGAAAGTACATGTTTCTCAAACTTGGCTACAGACTTAGTTTCCCCTTGACCTGTACAAATACAGATTTGGAAAGATTGCTGTACAGACTGGTCATCGTGTTCCAAACCTCCCATGATTCATATGATATCTTCTACCTTTCTGTTGCAAGAAGGAGGATCACCATAACCCAAAGTCCCCAATATCCCCATTATTCATGAGATATTGTCTACTCTCATATTCGCACTGACAAAGTGGATGTCTTCCAACTGCTGTCATATCTATATTTTGATTCTATTAATATAGATGACATTTATATGTTATGATACTGATGTCATATTTTGTCTATTTCTGTATTATCCAGACCTGTACCTTCTGCTTTTTGACATTATTAACCTTTTACCTGAAACACCAGCAAATTCTTGCAGTTAAGAATGTGTGCCTGAGTTCCTGATTAATGGGAACAGGACAGAACAAGGGAGGGGGGAATGAGTGGTCTTTTGGGTATATAATGAAGTTTTACATTTTGTATTTTGTCTCCTACAAGACTGCCTCTAGTAGCGAGACCGCCCGTCTTGCAAGAAGAAATAATTAAATAAATCCTTCCTGTCTCTACTTGGAGATATCTCTGCTTATTTTATTTGGGCAAGGGTCGTCTTTGTCCCACACACTCTCTAAGATTAAATTACACTTGGAGATCTGCTTGAGTAGAGGAAGTTTCCCTCCTGGAGTTCAAATACTGACGTGGGCCACTTGGGTACTAGCTCTAAGTGTGAGCGAAGACATGCCAAAGAATTAACCAGGCGGGTAGTTTGTAGGGAAGAACTCCATTTAATGATTCTTTGAACAAGTTTTTTAAAGAGAAAAATTATACAGAAAGATGAAAGGATTCAAGTTTTACTATCATTGTCTTAAGCCTTTTAGATCCTGAAAGTAATAGAATTTGATAAAGAAAATGTTATCTAGGGAGTCAAGATGGTGGCATAAAAACACTAGAACTCCTAGAGCTCTAGACTCCACAAAAATGGCAGAGTAACAAAGCTCCCGCTGAAGGCAATCCAGCAGGTGGTCATCACAGTGCTGGAAGTAGAGCCCAGCCCCATGTGGTTTCAGCTCCAGGGTGTCCAGAAGCTGTAGTGTTTAGGAGAGTGGACCAGCAGCAGCTGTGATGATTTCCAGAATCACCAACCCACAAGAGCAAAGGACAAAGGGAAAAGGTCAGTGGAATTTGGCTAAATTTAGGGAAGAGGGTCCAGCCCAACTGCCTCCAGAGCTAGCAGCAGTCTGAAGCGGTAGCCCTGCAGCTGCCTCCACGCAAGTGCTTCAGAAGCTCCTGGCCTGAAGATTGCAGGGGGGCCAAGTGATCATTCAGAGACTAAGTTCTCTTCCTAGAGCTGCCTGGATTGGATCTTGGGTGGTGGTCCTGAGGTACGTTTTCAGTAAGCCAAAGCTGGTGGGGGCTACAAAACACGATGGCCTCCTAATAGCTCCGGCAGCTGCAAAAAACCCAGCTATTTGGGATAGAGCTCTCCCCTCTAAAAGCAGAATTTTACTACTGAGCCCAAAAGCCATGTAATTGACTGGTAACATGAGCAGGCAAAGGAAGCAAAGCAAGCCCAGCAATGCAACCTTAAATTCCTTCTTTGGGAACAAAAAGGACCAAAGCATGGAATGGGAGGAAGACAACACAGACAGAACTCCCACACCAAAAGCTTCCAAGAAAAATATGAACTGGATAGAGGCCATAGAGAAACTTAAAAAGGAATATGAAAACCAAATAAGAGAGGAAAAATTGGGGGGAGAAATGAGAATGATGCAAGAAAATCATGATAAGAGAGTCAACAACCTGACTGAAGAAAATAACACCTTAAAAAATAGACTAACTCAAGTGGCAAAGGAGGTCCAAAAAGCCAATGAGGAGAATAATGCTTTAAAAATTCAAATTTGCCAGATGGAAAAAGAATCTTAAAAGCTTTTTGAAGAGAATAATTCCTTTAGAATTAGAGTGGAGCAAATGGAAGCAAATGACTTTATGAGAAATCAAGATACTATTAAACAGATCCAAATGTGAAATATCTTATTGAAAAAAACCACTGACCTGGAAAATAGATCCAGGAAAATGATTGGACCACCTGAAAACTATGATCAAAAAAAGAACCTAGAAATCATCCTTCAAAAAATTCTCAAGGAAAATTGCCCAGATATTTTAGAACCAGAGGGCAAAATAGAACTGGAAGAATTCACTGATTACCTCCTGAAAAAGATCCCCAAAAGAAAACTCCTAGGAATGTTATAGCCACGTTCTGGAGTCCCCAGATCAAGGGGAAAATATTACAAGCTGCCAAGAAGAAACAATTTGAATACTGTGGAAACACAATTAGGATAACCCAGAATCTGGCAGCTTCTACATTAAGGGATAAAAGGGCCTGGAATATGATATTCCAGAGATCAAGGGAGCTAGGATTCAAAACCAAGAATCACTTACCCAGCAAAATTGAGTATAGTGTTCCAGGGGGAAATATGGTCATTCAGTGAGGCGGAGGACTTTCAAGTATTCTTGCTGAAAAAATCAGAACTGAAAAGAAAATCTGACACTCAGATACAAGAAGCATGGGAAGGTAAACATGGAAAAGAAATCATAAGGAACTTATCAAAGTTGAACTATGTATATGCCAACATGGAAAAATGATAATTGTAACTTATGAAACTTTTCTCAGTATGAGGATAGGTGAAGGGAATACAAATGTATATATATATATATATGTATACATACATATATGTCTATATAGGAGATTATATATATGTGTATGAATACATATGGAATGTGTGTATAT
>JAQQSW010014437.1:0-12105 GCA_028646575.1 Pseudocheirus occidentalis | reverse complement strand
AAGCTAAAGGACAGACACCACCGGGAGCTTGCACCTTTTTCCTGAGATCCTGCTTCTACAGCTTCTACTGAGAACTTCCAAAGACTGGGCTGAGAAACTGTCGTGAGTCTGAGAGGGATCCCTGCTTGAGGGATCCTGTTCTATTTGTGAAGGCTTGGGAATGTGGGTGTCCACTGCATTAACTATGTGTATCAACTTTGTGACCATTATAATGACTTTGGCTTTGTGGTTTTGGGACTTGTCCTTCTGGTTTTGGGACTCAGTGTTATGGTTTCTGAATAAAGACCTTGGTGCTGCCTTCCATGTGGAGAGTTTGCTACATTTTGTGATCCAAAACTACACCAACATATTCATAACCATCATGGGTGTTGTGAATATCTCATTATTGATACAACAACATAAAAGAGGGAACAGAATTGATCGGCCCTCCTGGCTAGTGGCCTGGCCTCCTGGCCTGGCATTTATCCAGCTCTTTATATAATTACCTGAATTACAGAGGATGTAAGGGGCTATATTGTAAGGAAAGTGAACATCTGCTTCCTTCAAAAGATCCACAGCAGATGGCTTTGTTTTTTTGTTTTTTGCTTTTTGGAGGGCAGTTGGGGTTAAGTGACTTGCCCAAAGTCACACAGCTAGTTAGTGTGTCAAGTGTCTGAGGCTGGATTTGAACTCAGGTCCTCCTGACTCCAGGGCCAGTGCTCTACTCACTGCACCACCTAGCCGCCCCCTTGGCAGATGGCTTTGGGTCAGAATGTGTTGGTATGTCAATCCTAAAGAAAGAGGACCTTTCTGATTCCTTCCTCCTCTGCTGTCAGGGACTGGAAGAGGTTGAAATGTTCACAGGAGGTTCTGGGTTCTTTGATGTAATGTATTCTGTGACTGTAGCACACAGGGAGAGAGGAGTGTAATGACATCTGAGCTGATTAGAATGGCATGCATGGATCAATTTGCTGGTCAGGTTTAGAGGATAGGAAGGAGAGAAGAGATTGTCATTTTATAACATCCATGGTCTTTCAAGTTTGGGATCTTCTTCCTTTTTATCTAGATTTAAAGAGATAGAAAGATAGATAGATGGATAGATAGATAGACAGACACAGACAAATTGAAACAGAAGATAGCTTTTATTAAGCACTCACTATGCTAAGTGCAGGGTATACAAATATAGGCAAACAAGACAGTGGGAGAAGATAATATGTGAAGGGAAGGAGTAGACAGAGAAGGGTACCTATAATTGGGCAAAAGCTGCTAGCAAAGATGTGGAAAAGAAACAGGATGAGGGCAGGCTGAATTACCTTCAGGAACTTTCAAAATCCTTTTAAAGATAGCAAGTTTCTCCTATAAAAAAGGTCTTTTTGTTAATAAAAATGTCATCATTCTCCTGTTGTTGTTTTATCACTATGGGATATGAAACGTAACAGTTTCCAAAGGATTTATAATGGATAGGACAATGAAAACACCCATGGTAGGTGTGAGAATGGTGCAACCTATAACCACTAAAAAAATTGAAGATCAGGTATAAAAGAAGTCACCTGGCAAAAGTAAGAAAAGAAGAAGTGTCATATAACAAGGAGAAGCAGTAACAGGTGGATACACCCAAATGTTCCACTGGTAGGTATCCTCTGGGATCAAGAGAATATGAGGATGGTGCCCAGGGCACTAGGTGGACTCCATTGTTCCAAATTTTGGGAAGACCTGGGCAAGAGGCTATCTCATAGAATGGGCAGGCATGGATTGGTTGGGATTTGCAGCATTGAAAGGAATATTCAAATCAATGAGGTCACAGATCCACTTGGGTAATTACACAATCCATTAACAATTGTGTTCTCATTTTTCACTTTTGCCCTTTCATTTAGAATCCCAGAGATGATCCTTGAACTTGCAAACCCTGGTCCATCCACATTTCCTAAAAGAAGACAGAATGGAAAAGGGTTGCCTGTGCTTGATTTTATGTCTCAAACCTAATCAAAATGCACCCTCACTTCTAAACTTCAAGATGGGTGTTTAGTATATTATAATGTTTCTCTTTCTTAGAGTGAGGGATGCAGAATTTCCATCAAAGTGCACAACAAATTTAGAAACCAAGACTCAATCTATTCTTAGCATTCTGACTATAATCTGCTTTACAATGAAAGTTCACATCATCACCATTTGCAAAACTCCTGTGCAATTTTGATTAAAGAAAGATTTTACATGTTTTTACCTCATCAGTTCTTCACATACTACAGAAGAAACACACAAACCAAAGATCCCAGGAGTTTGGATTATCTATAATATTTTAATTTTAAAATTGTCCACTTGAGGTGGACCAGTCCACGCTTTCTTTTTTTCTTAACTTTTCCAGGTGACTTCTTTTACACCTGATCTTCAGATTTTTTTTTCAGTGGTTATAGGTGGCACTGTTCTCACATCTACCATGGGCATCTCCATTGTCCTATCTATTATAAATCCTTTGGAGACTGTTGTGTTCCATATCCCACAGCAATAAAACAACAACAAGAGAATAATGGCTTTTTTTTTTTAACAAAAAAAACTTTTGTTTATAGGAGAAACTTGCTATCTTTATTTTCAATACTTTCAATTTGCACACTGCTAGTTTCTGAGGCTGGGTTGGAACTCACAAAGAATTTAGTTCAAATTTGACCTCAGATACTTGTTAGCTATTTGACCCTGGGTAAATAACATTGTGTTCATTTTCCCCACTTTTAAAATTAGGATAATAATGGTACCTACCTCCTAGGGTTGTTGTGAAGATAAAATGTGCTATTTGTCAAGTGCATTTAAACTTTAAAGTTACAAAAATGTATTATTAATAGGAATATCTCTTATTATATAGATTGGACTTAAGTATGATATAAAAGCTTGGATCTCTACTAGTTCCAAACTCAGCAAGTTCCCAATTTAACAGCTGTGTGACCTTGAGCTTATCCACCTCATTTTTCATCTTCACAATGAATATGATGTATAAAATGACCTGTCCTTTCCAGTTCTCACATTCAGTGGGTCTATCAGATCCTATCTCTTAGTGACTGGGAAACAGGGAGGGAGTTGAGATCTATGTTGTTTCTTCCAATCAGTTTCATTTGTTGTTGTTGTTGTTGTTGTTTTTTAAGTAAAATGAAATCCCTTAAGGTTTGCCCATGGTATTTATGAAGGAGCAGCAAACCCTGCTGTTTATTTGGATGGATTTGATTGACATTAGTAACAAATGAAAATATCAAACCAAAGCTTCTGACCTGAGATGTGTTTTTTGGACAATAGTGAAGTTCAGGTGAGCAAACCTGTTTAAAATGACACGTTGTTCAAGTGTTCAGTAAAACACTTTCCAAAGTGCTGAGCACACAGAAGAACTTAGATCAACACTCACCGTCAGGATCATCAGGGAAGAAGCGTGTCACAGTGGGAAAAGTCAGGAGACCCAAATTCTAATCCCACTTCGGATGCCTAACACCTGGAGAACTTAGGCAAAGCACCTCATTTCTCTGGGTCTCAGTTTCCTCATCTCTAAAATGAGAGGGTTGAACCAGATGAATTCTAAGGTCCCTTCCATCTCTATAATCTATTGCATGATCCAATATTTATCTGACACAGATCTATAACTATTAAGTCAACAAACTTTCCAAAAAAGAGACCACTGGTTTCATTCACAGTCCTGTTGTTCTGTTCTTCTTTGCATAGGGAAATATCCATATTTGTTGATGCTTGTATAGTTCAAAAATACAAAAGAAGAAAAACTGAAATAAAAGTAAAATGAGAGGGTTGGACTAAATCCATGATCCTACAATCCTAAATCTCCAGTCTTGACCTCTCTCCAGAACTCCAGACCAATTTCTCCAAAATCTATCTCTACTTGAGTGTTCTTCCAATGCCAAATGTCCAAAACATTGTTTATTATCTTTTCTCCCAAACCTGCTTCTACTTCTAGCTTCATCAGAAGAGGGATGCTTCCTGTCACAGGAAACAGAAAGGCACTCACCTTCAAAACCTTGATGACTTAATAAATCCTTATTAAATGAATATTTAGAATTGTCTCTTCCGTCTTACCCACTTCTTACATTTTATAAAGGAACAGAAATAACAATTTGCTATTGCTTTTTCAAATTCAGTATGCATGTACTTTAAAAAAAAACATTGTACTTTCAGTTCAGGGAACAAAACAAACATTTCCATAACAGTACAATTTTTTTAAAAAGATGAATGCACATGAAACTGAAAATCTACCATGTACAATTTGCTATTCCCTCCAAATATACAACAAAATTACATAAGTTTCTTTCTTTTCTTTTTTTTTTTTTAGTTCCTGTCCTAGAAATGACTTTTTTTGGGGGGAGGGAGGGAGGGAGGGCAGGGCAATTGAGATTAAGTGACTTGCCCAAGGTCACATTGCTATTTTTTTTCGTTAAGTGTCTGAGGTCAGATTTGAACTCAGGTCCTCCTGACTCCAGGGCTCACTGTGCCACCTAGTCGCCCCAGAAAGGACTTTTTAAAAAAAGACAAAATAAAAGTACATTATTTCATACAAAATCATCTTTCTTGTCCTTTGCATATTGGGATGTTAGTGTTTTGCTGAGGTTTTTTTGGATGATCGTGAAATTCAAAATAAGAAAGAGAAAAAAATTTTAAATAAATGTAATTCCTCATTTGAGCGTGGAAATACTTCGACAAATCCAAGTGGTCAAAGGTGCTAAAATAGTCTTGCATAATGCACCTGTGGTTTTAGAGAGTCCTTACACCAAAAACAATATTTTAGTGAAACCAGACCCGGGATGATTGATTTTCTGCTAATTTCATGGTGCAAGGTTTTTACATTGAATTGTAAGATCAGCTTCTCAGGGAAAAAAAAAAACAAAACTGGATTGACTGGAAGTTCAGATCAGCTTGGATACTAATCCTAACATTAGGAAATAGGAGATTGGGGGTTATATCACAAGACCTTTGAAACAAACACCTGGTCCAGTTGTCTAAGTTCCTGTTGAATCCAAAACAAACTCCACAAAACAAATAGCTCAAAACATAGGAGTGAGGAAGAAAAAACCACCAAATCAACTTTCCAAAAAGAGACAACTGGTTTGACTGATTCATTTTTTCCACTGCATTGCCTCGCTGTCATAGAAATACAGCTTGAGCATCAATAAGTTTGGGAGCAAAAGAAATCCTACCAGTTATAATGTCCAGGTTGGTCTAGTGATCATTTTGGTAACTAATCTAGTGGGGTTTTTTGGGTTTTGTTTTGTTTTTTTTGCTTTTTGGAGGGCAGTTGGGGTTAAGTGACTTGCCCAAGGTCACACAGCTAGTTTTTTTTGTGTGTTAAGTGCCTGAGGCCAGATTTGAACTCAGGTACTCCTGACTCCAGGGCCAGTGCTCTATTCACTGCACCACCTAGCCGTCCCCTACTCTATTGTTTATTTTAAGATAAAGGAATTTAGTGAAAATGTTATTCCAGTTTGGTATACCTTAATTGTAAAAATTCAGTAAATATATTCCTTATTGGCAAAACTTCAAATTATACTTTGACTAATTCACTAAACCCAAGCTATATAAAAGAGTGGATGATTCCAAAGTCTTAGAAGAAATCTAGGAATTTATGAACTAATGTTACCAAAATAAATGACTGAGAATATTAATAACTCCTGACCGCCTTCCCATCCCTACAAAATGTTTATGAAATTCTATCTATATATTCATGTGGGGATTCCTTGATGGAGAAAGGTATGAAGAGGAAATAGTCAGACTTTTGCAAACAGTCAGCAGACCATATCTTCACAATCATGCAGTTGACTGAACAGTTCAGAGAATACAAAATCTCCCTATACTTACTGTTTATTGATTATAAAAAAAAATGGGAGAGAGCAAAATCCTGCCTTAAGTCTTGTCTCATTCAACAATGAGTCTCTCATACTTATGTCAGTACATACAATTCCTTGAAAGATGTAATAATGGAAATTAATTTATGTAATGGTCCTCTGATAATTAATGTTAAGACATAGGCTTATCTAAAGAAATTGAAATTAGGTTAAATGATTTTACCCAAGGTCACACAGGGAGGATTCAAATTTAAGTCTTCCTGACTCCAAATTCAGTCCTCTAGTCACTACTCCATGCTGTGAAACAGTCCTTGTCCCAAGTGTCCCTCTCTCTTTGGTCGGGCATTTAGGTAAAGTACCATTAACATTCCCTTTCAACAAGGCTCCGGTCTTTCTACTAGCAGATGGTTCAAGAGGCAGTGATAAGATCACTGGACTTGGACTTTGAAGACCAGAGTCTAATCTGGGAATGGTTACTTAGTATTTGGGGGACTTTAGATGAGTCCCTTAACCCATTCTGAATATCAGTTTCCACATCTAGAAAATGGGGAAGACCATTTGTCCTACATCCCTTAGAAGAATATTATGAAGTAGTCTGTTCAAATCTCCTTGTGCTAAGAGTCAGGTTTTGTTTTGTTTTGTTTTTAGTAGACTTCAGAGAAAACTGAGAAAGGTGGAGATTGTGTAAGGAACTAGCTCAGAGGGGCATGGCATGATAGGATCCTCAGAGAGATGATCTGATTGGTGTATTACTTAAAAAGCCAAGGAAGGAATTCTCCACCTCTTTCTTTCATACTTTAAAGCCCTTGTCTTACTGTTTGCCCTCTGACTCTGAGTCGAACAGTTTCCTCTATTTATACTTTCAGTTCTTAATGACATTTCGTCTTTGAGATAAAAAAGAAAAAAAGTCTGTTTTGGAAGCAATGCCTTCCCATTTGCAATCTGATGAGCTGATCTTCTTTGTGAATGGGAAAAAGGTAAGTCTGGACATTATTGTTATTTATTATTATGGACTTGGACAGAAAAAAATCAGCTTGAAAAAAGCAAACAGGTCCCCCTAGAACTAAACTTTCAGCTAGGCAGGGGCAAGGGAAAGAATCATAGGTGAGCTCTCTTTCTGTTCTAGGAACTGCTTCCTCAGGCTGTGGCCACTGAAACCAATGGATTACATCAGTTCCTCTATCACAGAAATTCAGGCTTTGAGTTTTAGCTTTAAATTTAGTAACATACTTTGGTAACAAGTTCTCAAAATTGGATTAAGAATTTATTTAATTAAGGAGTAATTGGATTTTACACCAAGATTGTAATGATAATAATATAAGTTATATTATTTTCCTATTTGTTTTATCTGTCTGATAATCTTAAAGGACAGAAGAGTTCCTTTTCATTTAGACTCTCATAAATTTTTAAAAGACTCTTACAAGACTTATAAACTGAAATTCTCTGAAGTTTCAAAATTGGAGAATCAATTTGGAGAATCAATCAAGTGATTGTACTAAACTATACCAAGTCAGATTTATCTAAAAGCCTCTAGATTTGGAAGCAGAGAAGCCTCTTTTGGAATTATCCTGAAAAAAGATCTTTATGTTTAAGTTTTCTTGATGACTTTGGTGACATGTAAATCTCCATTCTCAGAACTAGTCTATTGTGAACTCTCTAAGTAATTTGATCTGTACCTGACAATATAATTATGCAATGATGAGAATTGTGAGAAAAAAAAAACTTTATTGCATTGTTTAACCCTGGATCCTCTAAAGAAAGCCCCTGCTCCTGAGTGGATGGACCCGGGAATGGCCAACATCCAGATGGGGTCTCTATCCCAAGATTCAGGAACCTACTGTCTTAGTTTTTGATTTCTCCCCCTTTGTTACGTACCCAACGACCAATGCCCTGATTCAAGCTGTGTGGGTATTCTCTTACTCTGAAATTCTTAGCCTCCTCCCCTCACTCAAAGAATGGTTAGTAATTGCACCTGGGACACATTTCCCTGATAGATCCCCTCAAAGAACTAACCCCCTGGCCAATATCCTATGGTATATACCTGCCTCTCCTTTATCGGTCAGAAGGGTAGAAGTTCTTTCAGACTCCCTCCCTTTGGCCAAGGGGTGCAAATGTCAAAATATTTTGAAGAATCCTTGTTTTCAAGAGCTAAGATCTAACTAGCAGGCTGTGCCCTGAGCTTGGCACAATAATAATCCTTTGCACTCAGAATGATATCACCCTCCAGCAAAGCGTATTGCTTAGACCAGCACCATGTGTTTAGTGAGGGATTTAGCTCCCCCTATTTCCCAGGATCATCCATCACATATTCACAATCACTGACAGGTACTGTACTCCTGCTCCTGTCACAGAGTTCTGGTTCTGTACCTGGCAGGGTGGCCTTGACCCCCAAGACAATGACTGTTCCCACAGGACCCAAGAATGCTGGTATTGTCCCAAGAGATGCCAACCATGAGAATTATCTCAAGATCTAAGAATGATTCTGTTGTTGGCATCACCTCTTTCATGTGTATAAGTGGCCCCAGCCTTAGCAGCCTTAAGCCATCCTTCTCATGGGGGGGGGGGGGTGTTTCCATATGTCATTTTCCTCGCTCTGAAATTAATTAAACTTCTGTTTGTGGCCTGGCTCTTCTGTCTCTAGACTGCTCCATTTGTTTGAATCTGGCCAACCACAAGTTAGAGACCAGTTCTGATCCAGTTGGCACAGTCCTTTCTTAATATCTGAGAGGTTAGGGGATACCTTAGCCCATTTCCAGTAAAAGGAGCCATTTTGATTGAATGGGCTTTGTCAAGAGGCAAGGGACCAACCCTGGATTCCAATAGCCAAATCTGAATGCTCATTAAGTTTTTCATATTTTGGAGGAAGCCACACTAGTCCAAGCTCATTTAGATTGCCAAAACTTTATTCATTTAATCTGGGCAAGTATCCAGAAAATTCACAAATCCCAGTTGTACTTCCCTGATGCATTCTGTTGGTCTTCAGTACCCTAAAATTTCCCTTCAGCTGTGTGATTTTGATGGTGCTACTACTGCCCTAAAGGTTTCCACAACCAGCTAGAATGCCATGAGTGGTTGTAGTGGGCCAGAACTTTTGTAAACTGAAGAAGGTTCCATTTACCCCCAACACTTTCACACCACCAACAGAGCTGTTGTGAGCCAAGACTTGGATAAACTGAACTGGGATTGTTAGAGTTAGCTTTGTCCTTTGCTGGATTAACCTAAGGCCCATCCAAAGATCCTTTGATAAAGAGTGTATAATGACAGATTTAGAACTTTGGAAGCTCTGGAAGCCCAACTTAACTTCTTAGCTGACTTGCTGAAGTGTTTATTTGCCTCCTTACCTTTAGCTTGTATCTTCTTTTACCTTACAGTGGGTTGCTTTTTAATCTGAGGACCACTGACTGTGATTGTTTTATTGTTGTTCTTGTTGTTGTTATTAAAGGAATTGTTTATCTGAACCCGTAGGTTCTGAGTAATCCATTGCATCAGATGGGAGCACAATGATAGTGCAATTGGCCAGTTAGGAAAGGAAACAGAGTATGTATTTGTGTGTGTGTAACAGGGGGAAAGAGATCATTTGGCTAGAGCACAGTCTGCAAGGGAGTAATTTCCAGGGATGATGGAAAGATGGATTGGGGACGACTTATAAAGGATTCTTAAAAGCTGAACAGAAGAATTTATATTTTAGCCTAGAGGCAATAGTCCAGTGGCACTGGAGAAGAAAAGTGACATGTGATGAGGTCTGCATCTAGAGAAAATGATTTTGACAATGGTGTATAAAAGGAACTGGAATGAGGAGAAATTTAAAGCAGGGAGATGAATTAGGAAGCTGCTGCAACAATCAGGCAAGAGTTGATGAGGGTCTGAAGTAAGACTCCTTTATAATATTCAGACGCGATAATTAACTATGTGAGTAGAAAGAAGAGATTAGATTTGAGATATACTATGGAGCTAGAAATGGCAAGATTTGGCAAGTGATTGGATATTTGGGGGGAGAAGGAATAAAATGAGGGTATGAAGATCAGAGAGTCTAGATGAATGAGGTTCCTCTTCCAGTCCCAAGGATGAAATAATGCGATGGAATACACAAAGAAATATAGTATTCTAAGAATATCCCTCAAAGAGTTCCTGAAGCATAGGCGACAACCTTATACACGTCAGTTACAAAGTCAGAATTCTGGAGAAGCCCAGGAACCAAGCGCTTTCAGACATCTGCACAAAGACCCAGGACCCTACAAAGGCTCCCAACAGCCCAATCTTAGAGATTCGATTCAAGAAAGGTGTCTACAAGCAGGTGAACAATTGTCAAAGATGGCACATCCCATCCATCACATGTCCTTGTAAGCTCTTCTTCTTCTTCGAGCTCTGCCTCAATATAAATGAAAGGTGGGCAAACATGAGGAAAGCTGAATTGACATTGTAGAGAACAGTTTCAATGGGATGAAGTCCAATCCTCTGTCATGCTCGTGTAAACACTGAGGCTTTCATCATGGATTGGAAGTACGCAGAACCTGAGCTTGAAATTTTCTGAATTGGTGTACAAGGGTTTCTAGCACAACAGAGGTATTGGGAGTTAAAAAAAATAATAACCATAGCTAATATTTATATAGTACCTTAAAGTTTGGTAAGTGCTTTTACAAATATTGCCTCATTTAATCCTTACAATAGCTGTGGGATGAGAAAGTTGAGATTTTGTTGTTTAGTCATGTTCTTTGTGATGCTACTTGGGGTTTTCTTGGCAAAGATATTGGCATGGTTTTGCCAATTTTGCCATTTCCTTCTCCAGTTCATTTTACAGATGAGGAAAGTGAGGCAAATAGGTTTAGGTGATTTGCCCAGGGTCACACAGCTAGTAAGTGTCTGAGACCAGATTTGAACTCATGAAAATGAGTGTTCTTGTCTCCAGGCCCAGTGCTCTAGCCACTGTGCCATCTAGCTGCCCTCATAACAACCATGGGATGAGCAAGCTGAGGCTGGCAAAGGCTAAGCCACTTGTTAAGGATGACACAGTTAGTAAATGTCTGAGGATGGTTTTGAACTCAGTGGCTTCCTGATTCCAGGTCTTGACCTAGTGGCCAAGAAGCATTAAAACAGATGAATTACTAATTTTGCAAATCGTGGAGCTTGCTTTAAAGAGGCCATATTATTATTACTTAACATTTCCCTCTCCTTTTCTTGTGTGTGAGTTCATCTGCCACCATGTTGCCAAATCCCAGGACGAGGTTGAAGGCAAGGTCTAGGTGTGGCTCTTCAAGGGCCAGGTCTACATCCTGGGCTGAGAGTCTCCTCAGTCACTGCACAATGAAGAACTCATGGGAGTGAATATGCAGGGAGATTATGAGCCCTCCGGTGCCCCTGCCTTCATCAACATCAGCTCCCTCTGGCTAAAGGAATATCTGCAGAGCAAGGTCACCATTAAATAGACTGAGCAATTGTCAATAGCCTGGAGCTGTCCCTTGTCACTGTCAATTTCCATAGGTAATGGCACTAAATGTCATGACAATTGTGACAGTCATTTACTCTTCTGGTTTGCAGCTCAGCCAGGCTTTGTTTCATGTTCCTTTAGTAAGCAGACGCAGTCAACAAGGAGAGTAGAAATTGCAATAATAATAACAAAAAATAATAAAAGGCTACCTTGCCTATGGGCAACTAGAAGATTCATCTTCCTGAGTTCAAATCTGGTCTCAGATACTTACTGGTTCTGGGAACCTGGGTAAGTCACTTATCCTTGTTTGCCTCAGTTTCTTCATCTGTAAAATTAGCTGGAGAAGGAAATGGCAAAACCACTCTAGTATCTTTGCAAAAAAAACCCTAAAAATGGGGTCACAGAGAGTCAGACAGAACCAAAATAAATTAACAACAATCACAGGGGAAAAATGTAGTTTAAAACTAATAAGAATCTCAAAATAAGGGCATTTATACATTATAATTTATACATTATAATTATACAAGTATAATTTTTTAATTTTAATTTATTTTCTTGATTACATCATTCATTTCCACAAGGTTTTGAGTTATAAAATTTTTCCCCTTCTTTCCCCTACCCCCAAGCCCAAAACAGTGGTCCCACCCTAAAACCCCTCCCACAATCTGTTCTCTTTTATGTCCTCCTCCAACACCCCTCTAACTTTCTAGTAGGGCAGGGAGGGTCTCCCTACCCCAGTCCCTGTATGTCTTATTTCCCAGTTGCATTTGATTGTATAGCTTTAAATTCTAGATTCTCTCAATTCCTCCCTTGTCAACCACTCCCACTGGAAGGAGCAGCAATTCAATACAGGCTGTACGTGTGTAATTACGCAGGACA
>JAQQSW010014436.1:0-12105 GCA_028646575.1 Pseudocheirus occidentalis | reverse complement strand
GGGAGAGGACTTGAATGAGAGGAGACAGGGAGAATCAAAATGAGATTAATCATCCCATAGAGAAGAGGCAAGGGATAACTATTAAATTTTACTTTCAATTACTCTCATTGAATTTGGCTTAGGGAAGAAATGGCATAAACTCTAAACTGGGCATCATGCCACACAGGAGAGTAGGGGGCATGGGGATGAGAGGGGGAATAATGGAGGGAGGGCAGGGTCTGGGGGAAAGATGCTGGAAGCACACACTTCAGTAAAGGGATAGGGGTAGAGAACAGAACAAGGGGGGGGAGGGATAGGAAGGAGAGACAGATGTTCACTGTCACAATATGTCCACTATGAAGATGTCCTGTATAATCACACATCCACAGCCTTTATTGAATTGATTGTCTTTCCAGTGGGGGTGGGTAACAAGGGAGGAAGCAAAAGAATCTAGAATTTAAAGTTCTGCAATCAAAGTTAAAAAAATATGTATATATACATCTATCTATCTATCTGTCTATCTATCTATCTATCTCTCTATCTCTCTATCTAATAATAATTCTTATTAACTACATGCAACTGGGAATTAAGATACAGGCACTGGGGTAGGTAGACCCACCCTGCCCAAAGAGAAAGTTAAATGGGAGCTGGAGGCATACATAAAAGAGAGCAGATTGGGGAGGGGGCTTTACAGTGGGATTGCTGTTTTGGGGTTGGGGGTAGGGAAAAGATGGGGAGAAAATTTGTAACTCAAAATCTTGTGGAAATGAATGATGTAAACAAGAAAACAAATAAAATAATTACTTTTTAAAAAGAATATATCAGTTGATAGTGATTGCCCATGGTAAAAGATTCCCCATTTTTCTCTCTGCCAGGAGCCAAACACTGTATTTTCTCCTTGAGCAAAGTCCAAGTCCCTTGTTCCTCTCTTCTTCCACACATTCTAGCCACTATGGAAGAATTCACAGTGTAAAGGACCTTCTTATTTTCTGGCTAGTAGACTGATAATTTCTTCTCTCTCCGGCCTTGTGAGGCTATATGGATAAGCAAGGGGATTTAGATTCATATGTATTCAACAGCCCTTCAATAACAAGATGCAAAAGTTTTTCATAGCCACATGTAAATATTCTCAAGACATTCCCAACTCATCATGCTTGGAGTAGGATTACAACTCAATAACCCAAACAACCGAAAAACAATCCTGGTAATTTGTGTGCTATAAATATGTGTTTCAGCAGCAACAAGTTAAGGACATCTACAGAAAGACTAAATGGTGTCTATCCAAATTCAGAGTAACATTTAAATCTAATTTAAAACAACTATATAAAGTATAAAATACTTGGGAGTCTACTTGCCAAGAAATTACAAAACATCCTACACAAATACAGACCTAAAGAATTGGAGAAACATTGTTTCTCATTTAATATATTGTTAAGCCCTTATATTAAAGTAATACTACCTAAATTAGTAAATCTTTTCAGTGCTTTACCACCAAACTACCAAAGAATTACTTTATAGAGCTAGAAAAAATAATAGGGAAATGCATCTGAAGGGACAAAAGTTCAACAATCTCAAGGGAAATAATGAGAGCAACTGGAAAGGAAGGGGTCCTAGGATGATCTGATATCAATCTATACTCTAAAGAGTATCTATACTCTAAAGAGCTGGCACCAGATCAAAATGATTTGGTGCCAGCTAACAAATAGAGAGGTCTCTCAACTGAATAAATTAGGTTCACAACATAGAGAAGCAAACAAACACAGTGGCCTATTTGATAAATCCAAAGATCCTAGTTCCTGGGGTCAGAACTTACTATTGGCAAAAATCTTCTAGAAAAACTGGAAAACATTCTGGCAGGAACTAGTTATAGACCAATATTTGACATAGCATGTACCAAGAAAAGTTCCAAGTAGATACAGTACTTAGACATAAAAGGTGACACCATAAAGAAATTAGAGAAACAGGGAAGAAATTACCTTCCAGATGTAGGGATAGGGGAAAAGTTCATTATCAAACAAAGAAAAGAGAGGATTTTAGAATGTAAGATCAACAATTTTGATTACATAAATTAAAAAGTTTTGCACAAACAAATCTAATAGTTAAAATTAGAAAGGAAACAAACAATTGGATAAAGTCTCTTTATAGCAAGCTTCTCTGATATAGCCCTCTGTATCATTGGATAGACAACAATCATGATTCAAGGGAAACTAGAGATCATTTAGTTCAATTTTCAGAATACATTTTTCAGATGAGGAAACTGAGACCCAGAAAGATTTGTGCAAGTTCATACATTTAGCAAGCAACAGCTCCGGGATTCAAACCCGGGTCTTCAACTCCATTTTTCCTGCCTTGGCATGGAGTAGCTCTAAACTCATCCCTCTTAAGGATATCATCACCAGTAGCAACGTGTGGCAATGCAAACAGCACCACATAGCTTCTGTCCATCCCTCAAATGCTACTTTTCCTTTTATATGGAATCTTTCCTTAAACTGCGGACCCCCACATCAACTGATTCCACCCTCCTTTGGACCTCTTTCCCTCTGAAAGCACTTTGTCACCTCTATTTATTTATATATTTTTATAATTATTTATTGTGCTTATTATAAAATTGCTTTTAGTGAAGTCAGACGACCTGGGTCTGAGCCCTCTCTTTCTCATTTATTTATTAGCTGTGCAACTTTGGGCAAGTCCCTTTTCTTCCCTAAGTCTCAGTGTCCTCGTCTCCTCATCTATAAAATGTTGATAATAATCATGGTACTACCTATCTCCCACAACTGTTTGTAGTAATAAATTAGACAATACATGGGTAAAGGAGGTTTTGAAGAACTTTTCTAAAACCCCTGTAACAATGGGTGAAGTTCCTATAACCCTTTCAAGCTGATTGAGGAATTTTTCTCCCATTGGAGTGGGGTTGGATTCTCTAAGCTCCCAAGCATTCCTTGTTCAACCTTTGATTACATATGTAACATGCTTTGTAAATTGGGAAGTATTATTTGAATGAAAGCTCTTGTTATAGCTTTCAGGACTTCCTGCCCTCTCATCAATCCATCCTCTAAAACAGGGGCCAAAATAATCTTTCTAAGGCAGGATTCTTGTCATAACTCTCCCTTGCTCAGAAATCTTCATGGCTCCTTATTTCCTCAGGAATGAAATCTAAACTTTCAGTTTGAAATCTAAGATACTAGACAACTTGGCTGACCTACCTTTCTAGTTTTATTTCAAATCATCCCTTGTGACAGTCCAAAAAACCAATTTGACTTTTTGACTCTAACCTCTCTTGTAATATGCTATCCCCTGCTCTAGATAGCTTCCTTCCTCTGCCTGAAAGCCCTTCCTTTTCCCAGAATCCTCTATACTGGAACCATCTCATGTTGTATGTAGTGTGACCGATCCTCAGGATCTCCTTTGCCTGTGATATTAGAAATAGCAAATCAATCAGATGCCTCTGAAAGAGAACACAGCTACTCACCACAAATCTTAAGACCCTCACCAGCATTGCTGAGCTGTCCTTGTACCCTTTACTTTGCAGGATGTGCTAAATCTGGGGGCAGCCTCTTCATAGGACCATTGTTGCCTCCTTTCTTCCTCCTGCTGTATTACAGTCTAAGAGCCACTGCACCTGAGGATTGGTGAGCCCCCTGACGTAGTCTTCTCTCATTCCTGCTACAGCTACTTCCAATGCTCTCAAATCTCATTATTAAAACTTGAGTAATTTAAGTCATTGAATGAAGATCTGTTGCTTTCAGCATTCATTGGCCTGTTTGAATCTTTTATGAAAACCTCCCTAAATCCCCCATACCTATTAAAAGCTAACATCTTCATACTTATCATCAGAAGCTGTAAATTTCAGCAGTATTCCAACTGGCATAAGCTATCTCCTATACCTGAAACACACACCTTCCTCCTCTTGATGCCTCAAAATTTGTCCATTCCTGTGTAAGATGTTCTTGCCCCACCCTCCAGCCTCTGATGCTTTCTTCCTTTTCAGATCAGTCACAGAATTTCAATTCTTTTGTAAGGCTATTAATATATTATACATTAATATGTGTGTGTGTATGTATGTATGTATGTATGTATGTATGTATGTATATATGAAATCATTATACCTTCTGGTCTCTCTTTTTCAATCTGTCTTCCACACTTTGCCAAAGAAATTTGATTAAGACATAGTCAGACTTTGCCACTCTGTTACTTAATCCTCATTGCTTCCTCCTTAGTTCCAGTATAAAATACCCTTCCTCTGCATGGTGTGTAAGGCTTTCCATAGTATAGTAGGGATCCTTTTGGAGCACATTAATTTTTCTGACTGTGTTTGAACACATGGTTGATTCAAATTGAACTTACAAGTCAGTCATCGTGCACATGTATCACTTCAGGAGAATGTAAATTCCTGGAGAGCAGGAACAGTTTTATTTTTGTCTTTTTTCTCCAAATGCCAATGTAAAATCTTAGACTTAAGGTCTAAAGTCTATATTTGTTGAATTGTACTATTCTGTTTTCTATCAGTTATTCATATACATGAATTATCCTTGCTACCAAACAAGGACAGGAACACTGCCTTACTCATCTGGGTCTTCTCCCAAGGCTCTAGTACACAACTCCATATGGAATGAATTAAAGTTATGGTACTGTGGAAAGAGAGCTGGATTTTGAATCAGAGAATCTGGATTCAAATGCCAGATAATCTGCTATTTACTAAGTAATGGTATGCAAATACTAGCTCAAGAGCTAATTGTTAAATTTCCAGTGTGAGCATTTATACCATCAAAATCAACGAATATTACAAATTAGGGCTTGATTTGTTTTTTGTTGATTGTCTAGAAAAATGTCAACAATGCAGATTAAACTTAAAGGGTATGTTTTGCATACTCCCATTGCTGGCTGTTAAACATTTGCCAGCACACCTCCCTACCTAAATGACCCTGACCACTTAATGATTTCAACTTTTGGACTTATCTATGACATGCAATTAGACTGGATGATCTCTAAGGTCACTTCCAACTTTATACTCTTTAAATACCAGAAAGGTATTTGTGTCTCATCACATAATTGAGAACAGTGGCCACAGTCCTTCCCTGAGGGTCAACTGAGGGGAATGACATCTGGTCTGGGAAAAGGAAAACAGCCTTGACTTTGATGTACAAATACATCAGCTGCCTGATCACTGCCTCAGGCTGGCAGAAATAGTGCTGGTTCCCTCAGCTGACTTCACTGCAAAGGTCAGTTGTATTCACAGAAGTTACTAATGGGTCGACTTGACATGGTGTTTCCCATTCTTCTGTCTCTAAACAGGGATCTTATTTGTACCTGACCCTCCTTGTGCCCAGCTATGCTGATATCCTCCCCCGCCACAAACACACTTTGGAAAACTTAGTAACTTTGTTAGATGGCAAAGAAATAACTTCACAGAGTCATGCTATTTGGACCTTGGAGAAACTACAGAAATTATCTAGTCCTGTGCTTTCATTTACAAATGAGGTAATTAAATGACACATATCCAGTAAGCAGCAGAGTACACATCTGAATCTGGGACTATTGACCCCAAATCTGACTTTTGACACTACACCACTTTATCCTACTAGCCCTAGCTGAATCTTGAGCCAGGTGTAAGGCATCAGAATTGTTCATGGGCAGCATTTTCATGCTTTCCACATAAGGTACCAACTGTGTCAGTTTCCCTGAATACCTGACAAAATGCCTACCCCTCTCTGGAGAGCTTGATGGTTCACTCATGACAGTCAGGAATAAGGAAAGGTCCTTCCTTCTGACCAGAAGATGAATATAGTTTGTGTACCGTCACAAATTCTCAGGTTTCCTTTAGCTATACCTTGGTCTCTTTCAGGAGTTCCAGAAGCTAGTGGATCTGGAGAAGAGAGAATAACCACTACTGACATAAATGAAATTTTTCACTGCCACAGTGAAATTCTCCAAAGGAAAAGTAAAATGGAAATTGGAAACTAGACTGAATTCAATACAGAAATAGTTAGCATAGTGTGTGCTCTCCGATAACCAGCCTGCTACCAATACCCTCAGGGTCCAGGGAAGCACCCTAAGGGGTTTAGGGAGTATTTTTGCTGCCATTATCAGCTTGATTTTCTGACATCACATTTACCTTTCCCTTTTTTAAGGCCAGGGACTAGGCTCTGGTTCCACTTAGCCACTTAACGGTGGGTAGCTTTTACAAAAGAATATTTATTTCAGAGATATTGCAATCACAGAGTAAAAACATTTCCCCCTTTATCCTGAGGGCATACACTCTCCTGTACCTTGGTCTCTGAGGAGTAGGCTCAAAATACAGCTTAATTCCCACAGAGCATTGGTCCTACCAAGTTCACATTCAAAGGTGGCATTCATTGCTGCCCATTGGGTTCACATTTCATCTTTCCTCGGCATGGATCTAGAAAGTCTCTCTGGAAGACTGCTCTTTGGAACATCAATGTACGATTGGCTTAACATTCAGCCTAGATTCCAAGTACCAGATTCTTTTGGCTTCCTTGCCATAGTTGAGGATCTAGAATAGAAAGGAATGAATAAAAAAAGCCCCAAGATCCAGGTTCATTTCTCGGGAGTTATATGGTCTCAGAGTCAAAGAAGGCCTCAAGACTCTTTCTTTTACAAGATGGTGATCAAAAGCCATTAGTAAAGAATCATCAACCCCGCCTCAGATACGCATGAGACAAAGAGATAACTGAAGCAGACTCAGGGTTTTTTGAAGACACTGAATGTTGCAACTGTGTGGTCAATTGAAAAAAGACTTTTCCCAGTTATGTGTTTAGTCCTTGGATATTATTGCAGAATATCTCCACATGTTCCATATTCTCCAATTTGTTTCCTGACATGTCATTGTGATGCTTCTGGAAGCAACTCTATAATATCCTGCATGTTGAGGTTGTATCAGTCAAGGAAGCTGATGGGATCATGTAGAATGATCACCTATATGCCAGTCCGAAGTTGTCCTTAACTGACTTGGGTAAATATTGAATGCAAATGTATGTATTTGTCCCCAGGAGCTAGCCTACAAAGGAACTGGGAGCCTCTAAAATCAAACTTAGGCCTAGATATCCAGCCTATATCTAATAGAAACCCAGGCAAGCAATAGCATGGAATCTTTAAAATAATTTAATTAGAATAGAAATATAAACACGAAACAGTGCCAGAATGTTGGAATGCCTCTATTGGTTGCTTCAAACAGGAAATGTTAGCACAGGTGAAAACTGCCCCCCCCCCCTTTTTCTTTTCCCTTCCCCTTCTTGCTAAGGCAGGCTATGGAGACACTGATTCTGCGCACGGATTCTTAGTACCAGGTCCCCAGGGACAAGCAGCCCAAGTACCAAGATGTGGAGGACATTTTCTTAACTCTTGAGTGAAAAATGTGACCTCCCATTGGGGAGTTACTCCTGGGACCTCCATTTTGAGGATGGCCTATACCGGCTGTGATTCAATCCCTGGGACTTGCCACCATTACAACAAATCTTTGCCTTCTTTGTCCCATGCCTTTTTCAACTTCAATTGTTGAAAAATTGTTGTCTTTGTTGGAATGTGATCTCACGAGGGTAGGGCCTAGTTTTCTTTTCCTTTGTGCTTGTATTCTCAGCACTTGGCACAGTTTCTGAGACATTGTAAGGGACTGATAAAAGTGCTTGTTGACTAGATATATTTTCAGTACCTCTTTTTCAGACAGTTTCTCCTAGACAGGTTCCTGGGTGCAAAGTGAGGAAAACAAAGCAAAGGCTTGCTAACATTAAGCAACTTTGGACCCACTTTAAAATTTTTCTCCTAGCCATTTCTGCTGAACTCATAATGCAATCACCTTGGCTTGCAAACACATTGGAAGTACGTTCTTAGGAACCTCCCTCAGGCTTACTCTCTAGACTTGAATCCCTATGGGAAATTTAGCCATTTCCTTTGGAATGGATTCCCTCAATAGGAGAATAGTGTCATAAGGGAAGCTAGGAGACTCAGTGGATAGAGTGCTGGACCTAGAGACAGGAAGATCTATCATCCTGAGTTCAAATCTGGCCTCTGATACTTACTAGCTGGGTGGCCCTGGGCGAGTCACTTAACCCTGTTTGCCTCAGTTTCCTCAACTGTAAAATAAGCCGGAGAAGAAAATGGCAAACCACTCCAGTATCTTAGAAAAGAAAACCCCAAATGGAGTCGAAAAAAGTCAGATACGACTGAACTGATTGAATAACAAGTGTCAAAGGACCCTAGACTGGAAGGGAGTCTTAGAGATCATCTAGTTTAAACCCCCATTTTATAGATGAGTAAACAAAGGCCCAGAACTTGTTCAAGGTTATCAACAAGTCAAGGACAGAGCCTGGAAGAGAACCTACGTCTTCTAGATAGGGTCCATATCCCCTGTCATAGAGAGTCTAAGCCCCAAATCCCCTCAGTTCTAGATGAATTAACTCTGGATACGCTTATAATATAGTGACTAGAGAGGTCAAAGTCTCCTGGGCACAGTTCTGAAGACACAGCAGATGGATATTTTCTTTTAAAACTTTCATGTAGCTAATTTTTTTTTCCTAATTTCTCTACTATCTTTTGAACTACTAAAGAAGGGGAAAATACTCAGAGAATGCCAGTGTCTAGCATCATCCATTTGAGAAGCAGAAATCCATTTTCAAGAAGGAACACTGCTTGGCAGCCTTTGTGCCTCAGTTTCCTCATGTGAAAAATGAGATGATCTGATTAAATGATCTCTAAGGTCTTTTTTTATATTAGAAAATATTTTATTTAGTATTTTATTTTCCCCAATTACACATAAAAACAATTTTCAACATTTGCTTTAAAAATTGAGTTCCAAATCCTGTTTCCTTCCCCATCCCCTTATTGAGAAGACAAGCAATTTGATATATATATATATATATGTGCAATCATGCACAACATATTTCTATATTAGTCATGATGTAAAAGAAAACATAGACCAAAATAAAACCCAAGAAAAATAAAGAAAGTTAAAAAAAAAACTATGCTTCATTCTGCATTCAGACTCCACTAGTTCTTTCTCTGGGGATGGATGGAAATTTTTCATCCTAAGTTCTAAGGCCTCTTCTAGCTCTAAATTCAGGGTCCTATGAACATGTAGGACAGGAATGGGAAAAGTTCCAGATGGCCCAGTGTGAGCACAATGAATGCCTGTCAATCCTGCCTTGGAAAGAGGAGCCTTTTGGAAATATAGACTTTAAGGCTGGCGTTTTAACAACTAGCATAATAATTGCTAGCTTTTATATAATACTTTAAGGTTTGTAAAGCTTTTTACAACTGTCATCTCATTTTACCCTGACAACAACCCTGAGAAGTGGATGCTATTATTATCCCCATTTATTAGATGAGACAACTGGGGCAGACAAGAGTTAAGTGACTTGTCTAATGTTACACAGCTGGTAAGTGCCTGAAGTCACATGTGAGCTCCGGTCTTCTTGAGTACAGCTCTGGTGTTCTAAATACTGCCTTGCCTAGCTGCCTAAGAGAACAGTCAATAGCACTCCAATCTTCTGAGATATCTCTTAACAACAGCCCTGTCAAGTAGGTTATACATGCTATTAGTTAGTATTCCCATTGTCCAGAAGAGATCACTAAGGCTTAGAGAGGTGACATATATCCCTGTGGTCACACAACCAGAAAATGTCAGAGTTGAGGTTTGAACCTTAAAGTCCTTAGCTCTGTCCATTGTATCCTACTACAGTAGAAAAGTTATGTAGACTGTTTCCCTCTCCTCTCTTTCTCTTTCTCCCTCTTTGTCCCTCTCCCTCTCCTTCTCCCTCTTGTTTCTCTGCCCCTTTCCCCTACTCTCAGACCTCTCTCTAACATTCTGAACTTCACAGTTTTCTCTTCTTTAAAACAGCAAGCCTTTCTTGACTTGAAACCAACCCTCCCATCATCCCTCACCCAAATTCTCACTCTCCTAATTTAACAATACAGCTAGAAGAGGCCTTAGGGATCACCTTCTGCGCTTCGTTCATAGCAAACCTTTATGTAGCATTACCTTTATGTAGCATTTGGCTCATTTTCAAAGTGTAAATGCTAACATTGAAAATATAAACAACTGGCTACTTTGGATACAACTGGATCCCACCTCTAGAAGGATCAGAAGCCTGGATCTATTCTAGCTGATGGTCGTGAGTTAATAGTATAGCTAACACACTGAGGGGTTGCCCATTCATTTCCCCCATTTCATGGCTTGGGAGCCCAGACCACTGGCTTTTCATACTGAGAAGAATTTCTCTGGGGCAGGGCTGACCCCAGCCCCTCCTTCCCTAGGCCAAGTTGGAACTCAGAGGTTTCCAGTCAAATCCTCTGCCTTTTCTCTCTCTCCTCCCCACTTCCCTCCAACACAGAGCTGGGAACTCAGCAGAATAGATTCCCTTCCCCACAACCCAGGGTGCCTGTTTCAGCCTCCACTCTCATTATCTTGATACTGGACACCACAGGTCTGCCTGATTGAACTCTGTGTCCCCCTCCTTATTTCTTAGAGGAGTATAAATTCTTCCAACCTCCTCTTAATTTCCCTCCCTGAAGCAATTTTCTCACCTTGGGACCAAGTGCTAATTGCCTTACCCTAGTTCTGGCTCTATTTCACAGGTTAAATGATTTGACCATCATCTGGATCCCTGCATAAAGAAAGGGAGTTTAGAAACATAAAGTGTTAGAACAGAAAAGGACCTCAGAAATCCCTCAATCCAACCTCATTTTACAAATTAGAAAATGGGAGCTCAGAGATAGTCCATGATTTACCTACAGTCACACAAGTCATCTTCAGTGCCAGGACTGGAATTCCTGGCTCCCGACTGCTTGGTACAGCACACTTCTCACTACACAATGGTTAATTTTTGGTAACTTTAAGTCCTTGTTTTGTACAAGACAGCAACAATACTGCATTAAGAATTAGTTATGGCTCCAGTCAGTCATCAAGAATTTCTATCAAAAACTTTTTTTTTCTTTTTTTAGTAGCAGGGACATTTGGGTAGAGGAAAAAAAAAACCATTACAACTTGCCTTTGAACATCTTGACTTTTGTGACTTTGAATTTACTTCATGAGCACTTCATAAGTGACAGAAATTAATAATAAATGAGGGTGGAGGTTCGACTCTATCTCCAACAAGTGGGGAAATTCAGAAGAGGGGGCAGCAGGCTGGGATCAGTGGCTCCTATGTCACTGGCGCCCCAAGAAGCATAGTTAGGAAGACTAAACAAGCAGAGGGCTTGTGGGACTTTGCTAGCTCTGACTCACCCAGAGACCTGCAGGAAATTAGATGTCAAAAAAAAAAAAAGATTCCTACTCAGATAATAAATAGAAGGAGGTCCACAGATAATCTCTCTCCTTCACAGCTCCAACTGCTGCAACCCAGCTTTCAAAGCTGCTGGTTAGGTTGCCAGAGCGTTGGAGAACGGTCACCAGAGAGCATCATTATTTTCTTCCTTTCCTCTGAGAGTCGGTGAACAAACTCCCCTAGGATGACATAGTCTCAGGGGGTAAGGAATGGAAAGAACCCCATGAGGAAGAATAATAGGAAAAATTGGAGTAGATAGGTCCTTTAAAATCATCTATGTCCAAACCAAAGAGGGAATGTGGATGATGATAATAATAACATCTACTCCCTCCCCCCTTTCCGGGGCTTTTAGGGGGATCAGATAAAATAATTATAAAGTGCTTAGCACAGTGCTCTGCAACTGTTCTGGAAGTAAATGCTTGTTTCCTTCATTCTTTTCTTAACTGAAACCACACAAATAATAAACCAGAGAATCAAGATTCAAATACAGCATTTTCCCTGCCACTCTTGTGGGAGCATCCTGGGTTTGTAATGTCTCAGAATTTCAGAGGTGGAAGGATCTCAGAAGCCTAGCTTAGAACTCTTTCTATGGCACTCCCAAAGTGGTCCTCTAGTTTTCTCTTGGAGACCTCTGGTGAGGAAGAATCTGCTACCTTCTGAGGCAATAACCCACTTTTGGATACCTCCAATCTTTAGAAAGTTTTCCTTTACAAGGAGTCAAAATCTGTTTCTCTGCCACATCTCTGGTTACTTTTTTTTTTCGTTTTAATTTTAATTTATTTTCTTGGTTACAGCATTCATTTCCACAAGGTTTTGAGTTACAGATTTTCTCCCCTTTTTGCTCCTACCC
>JAQQSW010014435.1:0-12105 GCA_028646575.1 Pseudocheirus occidentalis | reverse complement strand
GTCAGGTTGTTGACTCTCTTTTCATTGTTTTCTTGCATCATTCTCATTTCTCTTCCCAATTTTTCCTTCACTTCTCTTGTTTGTTTTTCAAAGTCCTCTTTCAGATTATCTATAGCTTCTAGGCATTCTTCAAGTGTCTTGAAAGCATTTGGTATGGGAGTTCTGACTGTGTTGTCTTCCTCCCGTTCCATGCTTTGATCCTTTTTGTCCACAAAAAAGGATTCTAGCATTTTATTGCTGTTCTTATTTTGCTTCCTTTTCCTCATGTTGGCCAGTCCATTAATTGGTTGGTGTTTTTTAGCTTTGTGAAACTGCTTCACATAGTGAAAGCTCTGTTCCAAATCGCTGGGGTTTTCCCAGCTGCTTGAGCTATTAGAGGGGTGTTGCAGCACTCCTCCCCAGCTTTGGCTTGCTGAAAGCACTCCCCAGGACAACCACCCAAGACCATGATCCAGATCCAGGCCTCTCAAGGCAAGAGCACTTGGCCCTGATCAATTGACTCAGCCCCCTGCGGGGTACACAGGCCAGGGGCTCTGAAGCAGCCCAGTGGAGGCAGCCATTGGTTACAGCAGTTCCTGCCCTTCCCCCACTGCTTCTTTGCCCTGGGGGTAGATTGGCCACACTGCTTTTCCTCCCCCAAAATTAGCTTGAAAGCTTCACTCGCTCTAATCCTGGCTTAGTAGATGTGAAGATTGCTCGAGGTGCAGTAGATCTTCTCTGAAGTAGACTCAAGCTGTGGGTTGGGAGGCTCGGCTCCTACCAACCACCCTGGAGCCTGGCCATTGTGGTCTCGGCTCCTGGCCTTCTGGCCTGCCGGCCTTCAAGATGTGCCTCTCCTGCTGAGCTGCCTTTCTCTAATCCCTATTTTTCATGCCTTGGTAGTTGTGGAGATGCTGGAGGTGTTGTAGATCTCTCTCGTAGACTGGCTGCTGCTTGGCTCAGCTCAGCTCGGCTCCTCCTCACGGCCCTGGGGCCTGGCCACGTTTTGGTTTCAGGCTGGGCTGTCCTTGGCTCCCATCCTGCCGTGATGAGCCCCTGCTGCTGAGCTGCCTTCCGCGAGAGATGTGTTTTCTGTATTTTTGTGAGTTTGAGAGCCCTAGAATTTGTCCAGAGTCATATTTTATGGGTGTTTAGGGTGGCTGTGTGGGAGCTGCAAAACCTTGCTGCTTCTATGTTGCCATCTTGGCTCCACCTCACTCACACGAATACATTGTTGATGGAGTTATGAACTGATTCAATCATTCTGGAAAGCAATTTGGAACTACATCCAAAGGGCTATAAAAATGTGCATATGACCCATCAATACCATTTCTAGGCCTGTATCCCAAAAAAGATCATACAAATGGGGAAAAGACCCATATATATAAAAATACTTATAGCAGCTCTTTTTGTGGTGACCCGGCACTGGAAATCCAGGAGATAGCCATCAATTGGGGAATGGCTAAACAAATTGTGGTATATGAATGTAATGGAATACTATTGTACTATAAGAAATGATGAGCAGGAAGACTTCAGAAAAACCTGGAAAGACTTATATGAACTGATGCTGAGTGAGGGGAGCAGAACCAGGAGAACATTGTACACATTTTGTAATGACTAACTTTGATAGACTTGACTCTTCTTGGCAATGCAAGGCTTTAAGACAACTCCAAAAGGCTCATGATGGAAAATGCTATCCACATCTGGAGAAAGAACTACAGAGTCTGAATGTAGATTGAAGCATAATATTTGCTCTCTCTCTCTTTTGTTTTATTTTGTTTCTTCTTTCTCATGGTTCATTACATTGTTTATAATTCTTCTTTACATCATGACTAATGTGAAAATATGTTTAATATGAATATATATGTAGAGCCTATATCAGATTGCACACTGTCTTGGGGAGAAGGGAGAGGAAAGAGGGGGAGAAAATTTAAAACTCAAAAGCTTGTGGAACTGTTGTAAACTAAAAATAAATAATTTTTAAAAATTATTAAAAAAGAAAGAAAAAGGAAAAAATTGGAGCTAGAAACATGTTTTTCTAGAGTGGCTGCAATGATGGGGAGTGCTGTGAAGCTGGCATAGGTTTCACAATCAAATCTAATCTAGTCAACGAGCTTCTATGACTCCCAAACCTGAGAGCCAGTGTGGTTTAAGAAAGGACTGAGGAACAGTCTATATGCTGCCTGATAACTGCAGGAGAAATGCTATGAGCAGAACAATGTTTCTTAATCTGACCAAGGCCTTTGATATTGTAAGTCATGAGGGCTTATGGGAAGATCATGACAAAATTTGGTTGCCTGGAGAAGCTTATCCATTTTGTATGCCAGTTCCATGACAGCATCCTTGCATGGGTTCTGGATAATGGAGGATGCTTTTGTGCTTTCCTAGTCACCAATAGAGTGAAGCAGGGCTGAGTGCTTGCTCCCATGCTATTTAGCATGATGCTTTCAGCAATGTTATCAGACACCTTCCAGAAGGATAAAAACAGCATCATGATACTGCACTAATGGTAAATTATTTCATTTGAAAAGGCTTCAAGCCAAGACTAAAGTGGAGGAAGAATTAGTATGTGACTTTTTGTTCAGAGATGATTGTGCACTCAGTGCAGTCTCTGAGGCTGATTTGCAACAGAGTATGGGTCAATTCTTTGCCACTTGTTCTAATTTTGGCCTGAAAATTAACACCAAGAAAAGAGAGGTTCTCCACCAACCAGCATCACACCATCTGTATATGGAACCATTGGTTATAGCAAATGGAGAAATTCTGGATAAGCTTACTTATCTAGGTAGAATACTTTCCAGGGAAGTATACATAGACCATGAGGTTGACACATGTCAGAGCTAGCTCAATGTTTGGAAGGATCTAAAGGAAAGTGTGGGAAAGAAGTATTACACTGTGTACCAAACTGAAAGTCTACAGAACTGTTGTGCTGACCTCATTGTTATATGAAACTTGGACAGTCTGCCAGTGCCATGCAAGGAAACTGAATTGCTTCCATTTGAATTGTCTTAGGAAGATTCTGAAGATCACCTGGAAAAATAAGGTATGGGACACTGAGATCCTTTCTCAAACTGAACTGGCAAGCATTCAAACTCTATTTCAGAGAATACAAATTTAATTGGCTAGCCACATTGTTTGAATGCCAAACATACATGTACCTAAAAGACTATTTTTAGAGAGAACTCATACAAGGTTCATGTGGAGGTCCAAGGTCTCTCTGAAGAACTTTGGAATTGATTATGAGACATGGGAGACATTGATACAGGACTGCCCAACATGGCATGCCCAAATCAAAGAAGGCACTGTACTCTGTGAGCAAAGCAGAATTTCAGTAGCTCAAAAAAAAAATGTGAGATACACAAAATTAGCCACATCTTTACTCAAACTGTTCTTATAGACTATTTGTGCCCAACCTGTGGTAGAGCCTTCCAAGCTCATATTAGGTTAATCAGTCACAGTCAGACACACTGTACCTTGACCCTGATATAGTGATGTCATTTTGGTACTCTTCAAAAAACAACCATAAAAGGTTCTACCATGCTAGAAAGGCATTGAGTATGGTCTTTGTAATCGATTATGTACACTTTCTAAGAGCCAGTGTAAGCTAACTGCAGAGGAAAATGACCAGTGGTCTGGCCACTTGGTAATGAACTATTTGGTAACCCATGAAACAAAGAAAAGTTCAAAATAACTCTCAATCCTGCATAGCAGCATTATTTAATGGCATTAGCAGAGTGATTTAGTTGTTGGTATTCTCAATGTGATATCCTTGCTCAATGAACAATGAGTGAACAATGAGCCACTTCAAAAAATGAATCATAACAATCTTGACATTTTATTTATCAATTGTATCAAAATACAAAAGGAAATGGCAGCTAAATGAAAGAATGGCTCACCAGTTCTTCTTGAAGAGGCAAACAAAGAAATTGGCTAAATTGGTTTTATTACATTTCCAGTGGCAAAAAGGAAGCATTGCTTCATGGGATCATGGTCATGTTATGGATCCAGATTTATTACAGAGTTTGAATTCAGAGAATTTCCATAAAGAAGTCAACAAAACCCTCCAAATTAAATCAATATATACTTTATGGTATATGTTTATAGTTGGAAAATTTAATGCAATGATTTTTGTGATAAATTTACTGTCTCATGCAGGGAAGAAAAAAACAGGCCACACGGATAGAGACAGCATAACATAGGGTATAGGGCAAGAAACTCAGAGTTAAGGGGACCTGGATTCAAATCCTACCTAAATGCTGACTAGCTTCATGGCCCTGAGCAAGTCACTCGACCTATCTGTGCCTCAGTTTTCTCTGTTGTAAAATGGGGGGAAGGGAAGAGCTGCTGCTGGACCCAGTGATCTCTAGGGTCCCTTCTGGCTATGAGTCTCTTCTCCTACGAACTTTCCTCATCTAAAGAGGCCTATTTATTGAAGGATATTATTCTTTGTTGTTATTTGACAGCTCAAGAAGACTGGAAATGTGACTCTACTTCTCATGAGTCTCTTAGGTATCTGTATCTCTGAAGTTGCTTCTTCATCTCTCTGTGCAAATCTCAGAGTACTGGTGCCTCCATCAAGCCTAGATCTCTGAGGAACATTAAGAAGGTTTGTTTCATGGCTCCCAGGGATTCCAGGGCAGTGATTGATTGAATGGGATGGAAATCCTAGGATCAAAGGCTCATCTACTTAGGACCTGTTATCTACAGATATAAAAATGCTACCAAAAAAAGCCCTACAAGCCTCAAAAAAAAACCCAGAGGAAAGAAAGGAAGAAAAAGAAAAAATGAAGGAAGGAAGGAGAGAGAGACAGAGAGAGAGAGAGAGAGAGAGAGAGAGAGAGAGAGAGAGAACAAAGAAAAGAAAACATCCTATTTCATCCAGGTCGAGCTCAGCACAATTTTTGGAAGCAGGGAGAAATATTCCTAATACATTAGAGATATAGGACCAAATAATGAAATTGGAGTAAACTACATAGTTAATAACTGAATAATCCTAATGAGTTTTCCTTTCTTTCTAAATACCCTTTTTCATTACCAAGGGAAATAAGTGTGAGGAATACTTAGAGGCAGAAAACAATGGAACTTTTGCTTAAAACTTTCCCTTTGGATTCTATATATAAATATTGATCTAGGTGGAGGGGAAAGGTGCGGTTTCACCAAGATTCTGATATTAAGGAGAAAAGCCCTCAATTTGCCAATATAACTATATAAAGATGTACATGCATATAATATACATTTTCTAACAATTCATTTAAAGTTATTGTTGGTTGACTCACAAAGTCTGACACTTAAAGTTACAAAAGTTCTAAATACCAGATATATTTATTATATCTTATAAACGGAGGTCTGGACCTATGGAAACAAGGCATTATGGAATGCATTGCAGCAAAGTTGTGTTGACCTTAGTAAAATCTCTTAACCTCCTGGTGCCCCAAACAACTCTCTAAAACTGTAGATTAAAGAACTGTCAGTCTGTATCAGTGGAGGGAGTTTCCATATCAGGAGTTCTCTCCACAGTAAAATCATAGGTCCAGAAAAAAATCAGGGCAATTTATACTTGACAATTTCTTTACTAGGTCTATCTAGTTTGTTCCAAGACTTTAACTGTAAAGAATGAGTCTTCCTTTCTATAATTTCAGGCAGTTCTCAATCTTGAGGAGTAAGAGGTTCTTTTAAAAGGGCTTGCCAAACTTAGGGAAGGTCATGCTCTAAATCACAGTACTTGTACTAACTTCACCCAGTTCCATGTTTGTGTACAATGATTCTGAAATTCCCGAATGAAGCAAGGGCTGTTTCAAATTCCATTGAAATCATTCACCAGGTTTGAAATTTACTAGAGAGCCAAATGTTTGAGCAGAGTAGTAACATTACTATAGCTATACATACAAATAATTAGAATGGCCAAGCTGAGGAGCACGCATTTCATCCTGGAGACATTAGAGAGCCATTGAGGTTTCTGGAGCAGAGGAACGACACAGTCAGACTTGTGCTTTCAGGAGAAAAGTAATGAGTTCTGTTTGGGATATATGTGAGATGTTGTCAGGACATTCAGTTGGAGAGGTCCAAAATGCAGTTGTTAATGTGTGCCTAGAGTTCAGAAAAAGACTAGAGATTGAGACATACCTCAAAAGGTCATTTGCATAGACATGATCATTGAACCCATGAGAGCAATGAGATAGATCAGTGTGTCCTCATTGCCTATAAGAGCAAGCTCCTCAGTTTGGCATCGAAAGCCTTTCACAACCTAGCTCTAACCCAGCTTTTCGGACTTATTGCCCATTCCTCTCCCTTATGTGCTCCATGTTACACTCCAACTATCTAATTGCTCTTCTCTGAATTTGTTTCTCTATATTCTACCTCCTCCATGCTTTTTATATAGGATGTGTGAGTGTATGTACATATACACATGCATACATACATATATACATGCATACATAACTTATATTATAGGTTGTCCTCCAGAACTGGAATAAACTCCCTCCTCACCCATTTTTCTCGGAATCTCTAGTTTTCTTACAGGCTCAACTGATGTGTCATCTCCTATGGGAAGCCTTTCCTTATCCCTTTAGTTGTTAGGGCTGTCTTCTTCTTCAAGTTTTCATGTATTTAATTATCTTTTTCTTTGTTGCATTTTCTCAGTAGAATGTAAGCTCCCTGAGGACAAGAACTGTTTTTTGTCTTCTTTTGTACTTATATTCACAGCATCTAGCACAATGTCTTGCACATAGTAGGACTGAAATGGAGAAAAAGTGAATGTGAGAATTCATCTATTATATAAATAGATAAATGGAAAATAAAATTAAAATGTTTCATATGACTTTACATGTATGATGGGAATCATATTGCTCACCTCCTCAATGGGTAGGGAAAGGGCTGGAGGGACAGAGAGAATTTAGAACTCAAAATGAGAAAGCAAATGCTAAACAAAAAGGAGTCTATTATAGTCAAGGTGAAAGGTAAAATAAGGCCCTATACCTAGGTGGTGGTAATGAAAACAGGAGGGATGATTTCAAGAGATGTTGAAGACCTAGACTGAACAAAAATATAGGCAAATGATCGAATGAGAGTTGAGGAAGAATAGTGTCAATGACAACACAAATGTAGAAGACTAAATGAATAACGATGCCACAGGAAAGTAAAGTCAGTCTGGAGAACTTGTAGATGTAGATCTGGAGAAAAGATATTATGTTTTATGTTTTGTTTGGTGAGATATGATTCATTAGCACCCCTTCTCTATTCCAACTGGCAGTATTTAGCTTGATAGTTTATATAAATCACCTAGGAATAATTAGATAAGATAGGTTCTGATGCCTTTTATAGCAAGACTCAAACTTTAATGTAATGTTCACCTCTTGTTTACCACTTATGAAGCTCACTTGCACAACCACAAGAATGCTGACAAAGACACACATCTTGTGTGTTTCAAATTTCATGTCTGGACCTTGGGTGGATGGGATGCCTTGATTCTTTCTAAAGTTCCCCAACTTATTTTTTACCTCCAGGCCACTCTCTCTTGTGCAACATGAAGAAGTGACCATCTTGTGACCATCTTATGATCACTTAGTCAATTTTATTTTATTTTCAGTTTTGTATTTTCTCCCTTCCATTTCCTTTTCCCACACCCACTGACAAAGGAAAAAAACAGAAAAAAACCCTCATTACAACTATATTAAGCAAAAAATATGTCCATCTTTTCCATGTCTTAAAAAAGGCAAAGCAAAGAAAATATGCTTCAATCTGCACTCTGAATCCATCAGTTCTCTTTCTGGGGGTAGATGGAATATTTCATGAGTCCTTTGGAATTATGGCTGGTGATTGTGTTGTTCAGAGATCCTTAAGTCTTTCAGTCTTTACAACATGACTATTATTGTATAAAATGTTCCTAGTTCTGTTCACTGCACTTTGCATCAATTCATAAAGTCTTTCCGGGTTTATGTGGCAATTATCTGTACAAAGATGTCAACTGAAACCACAAGAATTCCTTTCCTTTTTTTTCTTTGTCAGTGGGTGGGGGAAGAGGAAGTGGAAGGGAGAAAATACTAAACTGAAAATAAAATAAAATGGACTAACGATGACTCCCAACCTATATCCCTATATCCAACCACTTCCAGTGTTCCAGTCCTTTATTTTCAACTACTTTCTAACGTTCTCCATTTGGATACTGGATCAAGTTTTTATCATCAGAGCTGTAACAAGGGCAGAATGACTGGGGCTTTGCTCCAAGGCACTAAAATGTAGAGTGCAGGACTGAACTTTCATTCTTTTAAGTAGGTAGAAACAGTGGAGTTAAGCACCTAATTAGCAATAACCATTATTAAAAAAGGCTGCCAAGTGTTGGGTTCCTCAGAACCTGTACACCAGGGGAGTTCCTTCCCAACCAGTCTCCTCCTCCTTCCTCTCCCTCTCTCTTCCTTCCCCCCCAAACACAAAGTCTGGTGTCTCAAGGTCTCTCCACCAACAGGCCCTTGTCTCAACATTTGTAGTCTCTTCCCAGGATCAGTCTCCCTCCTTGCCCCAAAGTAATTTGAATTTTTCTTATTTTCTCGGTAGTTTTTGTGTAAGCCCAAGAACTGCTAGGGAGCATCATTTATCACGTAAGTTAGTAGGAGTTATGTGAAAGATTTGGGGACTGAGGAGGGACTCAGGCAAGCCTATTCTTTTGGCTATTGCTCTGTGAATTTTCTGAGGTGATTCTGCCCTATTTCCCTATCCAATTTCTCGCCTTCATCATAGAGATCCTCTCTCCCTTTGAGATTTAGCTCAGGCACCAAATTCTGCGTGAAGCTATTCCTTATGACCCAATTACTGGGGACCTTCCTTTCAAACTATTTTTATGTAATGACTTTGTATATATTTGCATTTATGAACTTTTTAGTGACACTGTATATCTTTTGATATCTACTTATTGTCTCCCTGGTTATGATTTGGAGATTCCTGTTTCTATTTGACACTACTGCCCCAAAGCTTAGTGCAATGCCCAGAACATAATAGGCTCTTCAGAAATAATTGTTGATTAATTGATTGTTGATTCATGAAAGACTGATTTCTATTATCTCTGCATTTACCCCTATCATTTGAGTTCTTTACCCTATGGGAATTCAAGAAAAAATATCAACAAACTATTTGGATACTCTAAGAAGCAACCACCTCCAACCTAGGCTCAGTCTAGCACCAGAAGAACGGTGTGGTGCAGTGGAAAGAAAACTGACCTCGAGATTCTCAAGACTTGGGTTCTAGACCCCAGTCTACCCCTGCTGTTTTTTTTTAAATATAACAAAATTTATTTAAATTTCTAAAGATTTCACGTGCAAGAAGAAAAAGAAAAAAATGATGGATTTGGAAGTCCTCCTAGTCCTAAATCTATGATCCTATAATCTTACAGGCTATAAAATGCACCACTGCTCTTTGAATAAGATCCTACCTCCTTTAGTTAACAGATATTTCTTGAATACATACTAGATGCTTAATCTGGTCCTATTCACTGTGAAGAGTTCCAAATTGAATGAGGCATAATCCCTTCCCTTAAGGAGGTTTGCACTTTTATAATCCTATATATTTTATTTAATGCACTTAAAAACATAATTCTGAGGAACCCATAGACTTTAAAAGGGGTCCATAACCCACAAAAAGGTTAAGAGCCACTGGACAAAATAATTTTTAAGGTCCCTTTTAATTCTAAACTTATGATTCAGTGAACTATGTCGGTCCATAGGCAGGATAAATTACTTTTTGACAGGGATCCTGGGAGCTAGGGTTCTTGGACTAGAGTCAGGAAAACTCATCTTCTTGAGATGAAATCTAGCTTTAGACACTTAACTAGCTGTATAACCTTGGACAAGTCACTTAACCCTGTTTACCTCAGTTTTTTCATCTGTAAAATGAGCTAGAGAAGAAAATAGCAAACCACTTCAGTATTTTTGCCAAGAAAATCCCAATTGGGGCTGTGAAGAGTTAGACATGACTGAAAAACAACTAAGGGTACCTGGGTAGGCTCCACGGCAGAAGGAATATTCATAGAACCATAGCGTGTAGTAAAGGACATTAGAGATTATTCAGCCCAACTATCTTATTTTACAGAAGAAGGAATTGTGTGTGTGTGCCCCTGCCAGTCAAATAACTACCAAATTTAGAGCAATTGCACTGAGACTAGGAAGGAGGGAGAGGTATTGATAAGAACCTCTCCTCGGAGGATTATCTTTCTAGTGCAAGCATTGTCTCTCTGGGCCCTGTAGTGCCAAAGCAATATTCACAGCACCAACAGTAACTATGAATATGCCAGCACAGTTCTGAGTTACAAAATATAACAGACTCTCTCTATATATATAATATAGAAGCAAAACATTTATTCAAATACCGGAAAACTGAATCCCAGGACCAGAAGTCAAATCCCAACATCAGAAAGTCAAATCCATCATAGCAACAAAGAAGTTAGTACACCATTACACAGCAGGAAGCCGCACCATCCTTTAGCCTTTCCACAAACAAACACAAGCCTAATTGTCTGCTTGCCTGCATCTTCTCTCCGTCACTATAATAGCTACTCTGGTGTTAGTATGCTGGTGTTAGTGGTTTTATACCCACACAGCAGTTGCAAGTAGCATTCCTCTTACAAAATAACGCAGTTGGCAGGATGTGCAAACCGAAAGGAAAGTACAGGGGCTAGGATAATTGTTTGTTTCCCAGTTGTGGTAGCTATGATTCTGTGGAGCCATGGAGCAGGAGTGGAGAACTGCCTTTGTGCCAACTTTGGTGAGGTGAGAGCGGGAGCAGAGAGCTTCCTGCATCAGGACTCAGGTAGAAGACAGGAGTGGCTGGATCCTGTGGGAGGAGGAAGAGTCCAGGAGTTCAGAATCCAGCCGTAGAGTAAGATAAAAACTTTGCAGCAAGATGCTTAGTGTGCTTTTCTGCTGCATCCCCCCTGGATGCTTTGGGACCCAGGAGGAGGGTGGAGTTGTCTGTGATAGGTGGGGGGAAGTGCCATGGACCCCCAAGGATCCCACCCTGTTGACTTTGTTGCCCAGCTGCCCCTCAGGACTTGAAAGCAGGGACTGGAGCAGTATGGGGGAAAGGACATGCTCCCATGAGAACTTTATTTGAACTTTTTGTTTGTATTGGGACTTCGCTCATTGAAAAATGCCTGTACCTGAGAATGTCAGAAGGAAGCCTGCAATAACAGTGTGTGGAGAAGGACACACCACCAAGAAGGATTTTATTTGGACATTTTTGTTTTGTATTGAGAGGATTTTAATGTTATGGACTTTGTATTTGTTTAATGCTGTGTGACTACTCTGGTAATGAGTTATTATGTGTATATATACTCTGAGGTTAGCATTTTGCTTTGGGGCTTACTGATGGGAAGAGTGCTTGAGTGATGTAGCCAGATGAGACTCTGGGTAGATGTTAAGGAGCCTCCTGGCTTTGAAAACCCAGATGTTGGTGCTTCTCTCTCTGGTAATTATGTATGTATGCAATGGTCAGACAGTTGGAGCTCTTGATTTGTGATGTATGTATTATTTGGTCAGACATTCAGAAGCCTTGTCTGTTGGTCTTTATGTTATTATTTCTGCTTGTAATTTCTGTTTGTATTTTCTCTGAAGTTCAGGGTGCTTTTTCCCCTGAACTAAGAAAATGATATATATGTTTGATTAAAGTAAGATTTTGACCCCTTTTGAGTTGCTTTCCTTTAGAGAAATAAATCAAAGAACCTGTGCTAGAAACCCTCCTGTGTGCTGGTGTTATTGGTCTTAAACCCACACAGCAGTTGCTGTAGGCTGTTCTATGCCATGCCTTCCTTATTCAGACCATCACCTCTATTTCCTCTCCACAGGTCACCTGGATTCTGCCATTGAGTTCCTTGGCTCTGAGAGATGAGCCTTATATTGGAGGTGGGGGACAGGTCTCCCTGCTACTTCCTGTCCAGATTTCTGGCTATGCTACCATAGGTACCCCACCCCCTTCCAGTGTGTTGTCTTTTCCTACTGGAATGTAAGCTCCTTACAAGCAGGATTGTCTTGTTTACTTGCATTTATGTCCCAGCACTGCACATAGTGCCTGCGCATACTAAATATCTATCCATCCATCTATCCATTCATCCATCTATCTATCTATCTATCTATCTATCTATCT
>JAQQSW010014434.1:0-12106 GCA_028646575.1 Pseudocheirus occidentalis | reverse complement strand
AGGGAGTTTTTTTCTTCTATCAATTTCTTTGGTTTCCACACCAAAGATATTACAGGTCCTGGACCAGCCTTCCTCTCATCCTCCCATTCCCATCACCCGAACAACAACAACATAAAAAGGTGCTAAATGAAGTTTTGTCCATAACTGACCTCAGGGCACTGAAGAATAAAGCTTGGGATGAATCGGTCAACAAACATTTATGAAATATCTCCTGTGTGCTAACAATTGGGGGTGCTGGGGTTACAAAGACAAAAGATGAAACAGTGGATGGGTTGTCCTCTAGCTAGTTTTGGAGGCAAACTTCTTCATGTATTTTGATGAAAATCCACAAAATGAAGGTCCTGGCCTGTTGTCTCTGACTGTCCCTGTCTATTTTGAATTGTCATCTCTGATATCCTGGGACACCATTTGATTTAAGTCACTGTACGTGGCATGTCCTAAGGCTCCAAAGTTGTGTGTGTATGTGTGTGTGTGTGTGTGTGTGTGTGTTTTAATGTTCACAATTGTGCCACCTACTTTTGGCTCAGTTTTTTTAGTTGGGTCAACAAAATGTAAATGCCTTGCCCAAGCTTCTGTACCAAGCTTGTAAAGTGTCAGGTTTACAAAGCCAGGATCCTGACTCCCATTTCAAAGTCTCTTCATTCACAGCACTTAGAATGCTCCTTGTCCTTCAATAATTTTACTGTGGTGGGTTTTTTTTCATAATCTTCTTAGCTGTACACTTTGAAAAGCCTTGAAATTAGTGAAGGAATTTCATAGTTTAAAGTTTCCTTGGAGCCGTAGGCCAATTCAATTAGCTTGTGGCTTACTTTCAAATTTTTACAAATTGGATCAGTGAAGGATGACAGTTTCCTCCCTTCCTTTCCATGTTTCTAGGGATACCAAGTTGAAAGAAACAAAGCAGCTGGACTACTTACATTTTAGAAAGATAGTATGCTCTTTTTATTCTTTTTAAATATTAGTTGGCAAAGAGCTTTTTTTTTCTAAGTCAGAAAAACAAGGGGCTAATGATTACACTAGACAGCCCTGACGTATGCCATCTATCTACAAGTTACAAATACAGAGCTTTGAGAAGAGAGTTTGAGTCTGTGTTGTGGCTTTTATTCCTATTTTATTCTGAGAGAATGAATAAGAACTAAAATCTCCCTAGTGGTTTTAGAAATATATAGAATAATAAGTTTAAAGCTGGATGGACCTTAGAAGTCATGTAATTCAACAATCTACTTCAATTTATTATGGTGGATTTTTGTTGCCATTATTAAAGGAACTGAGACACTGAGAAGTATGGTGGAAAGAGTCTACTGTATAGACAGGATGACCTGGATTCAAATCTTGCTTTTCTCTACTAGCTGCTTGATCATGAAGATGTTGCTTAACTTCTTGCTGCCTCCAGGCAGCAATCTGAGACAACAGTTATAGAAAAGTTTTTAATTTGCATGGTTAGGGGAGCTTCCACATTCAGAACTCTATATAATGAAATCACAGGTCCAGATCATTTTTTCCTCACAACCCACAGATTATTATAACTATCTTTAAAAAGTAGCACTTCTTAACATTGACAATTCTGAAAAGTCTAAAATGTCATTTTGCTCTTATTATTATTATTATTTTAGAAGAGAAGGAATTTACAAAAAGAAACAAAAACAAAAAAAACCCTAACAACCTGATTTGTCTTGAATATGTGGGGCCTGTTGCTAACTCAAAAAGAATTTTCTGAGAGTAGACACTTTCCCCTAAAACCTCATGGTCGCTTGTAGGAACATAAACCTTGTAAGTACATTATAAGATTTATGTTTGAAAGTGACCTCAAAGAGCATCTAGTAAAAATTGCTCATTTTGTAGTTTATAAGATCATAGGTGCAGAACTGAAAGGATCCCTAAAGGTCATTTAGTCCAGTGCTTCTGATTTACAAAGGAGGAAACCTTGAGGCCCAAAGACACTGAGGGACTTTTCCAAGGTCACTCAGATAACAAGTAGTAGAATAACAATTAGAAATCAGATTCACTCTGTCCAAATCAATTTCTTGATTCAAAGTACCAGACTGTTCTTGAAATCAAGCCATTTACCCAAATTTATCACAGACAGTAAGTAGGATTCAACCCTAGCAGCACTGACTCCAAATCCAGTGATTTCCCCTACAACACCACTCTGCATCTTTATTTCTTAATTCCATTCTTTTCTTCAAAAACATTGCTAGGGAAAGTGATGGCATATGAAGGGCCATACTACTTAATATGCTATGATTTCATGAAAGTGTTTTCTGTTTGTTAGACTCCACGGGTAACTTTGGAACATCCACTGAGTGTGCTTTTCCCTGTCTCTTTGTTTTAGGATGGGTGAAAACATAGTTCAAAATTATTCAAGCCCTAGGCACTGATGCTGGGTGAGGAATAAGAAAGGACAGTAGAAACAATAAAGTTTTGGTGTGCTTTAGGTCTACTTTCTTCAGTCTACTTTACATTTTTCTCTGGATGTTGTCATGAGCAAGACCCTAAAATCAGTGAACTTCTCAGGACCTACAAGTTAACAGAACATAATATTTGTTCCATTATAAGTAATAGTTTTCATTGATATACAGTAATTGGGTTTACAAAGCTCTTTCTTCATGGTAGCTGTGCATGATCCTCATTTCATAGACAAGGAAATTGAGACTTGAGGTAATGAATGACTTAATCCTAGGCAGAATTCAAAACCATATCTTACCAATCAATTATCAGGTATTTATTAAACACCTACTATGTGCCAAACATTGTCCTAGGTGCTGGGGGGCATGTGACCCTATTCAGTGTTCTTTCTATTAACCTATTTGAGGACTGTTTTTGTATAATGGCTTAAACCTCCAGGGGATAGCAGTCAAAACTTGCTTTGTGAGTGAATGAATCATATAACATAGACTGTTCTCCATATTATTTTGATATGTTAGAACCACTCAGTGTGAGTCTGATCTTCTTTGACAAATCTTGCTGCCCTGTATGGCTTCTCATCTTATGAGATCCTGGTTCACGGCTTAGGTATTTACATTTCAAGTCCTCTACTCTAACATCAAAAACAATTTTTTTAGCCTAATCCAATTAGTTTCCACAAATAACTAACACAGGATGGTGCACTTTACTTTAAGCAAACATTTAACAAGAAAAATACAGCATTACCAAAATAAGAAAAAAAGGTTGAGCTGATTAATTTACTTTTCAAAAGAATATATATCATAGGAATCTCTGTTAGATGTCTTTAAATAGGAAATGGAATATTTTTAAAAGCATCAGATTGAACAGAGGATGTAAATTCAATCCCTGATTCTATCATTTGTACCCTATGTGATCACTGGGCAAAAACTTCTGTGGGCCTTAATTTCCTCATTTGTAAAATCAAGATGTTGACTTAGATGATCCCTAATGTCCCTTTCAGCTCTACATATGTAATTTTAAAAATCACATGCATTCTAATTTTCAGAAACAATTATTTTGCTTAAAGGGATGTATTTCTGTTATAGGAACAATTTTAAACACTGTGAGGATTGAGTTTTTATTCATTTTGTAAAGTTCTTGAGATACATCTTTTCTTTGTGTATAAAAATATGTTGCTCATGTAGCATAGTCATTGATGAATATGCATATTTTTCAGTCAGACTGAGCATGTACAGTATAGTGGAAGGAAAACCTGGCTTGGAGGAGGTGACTTAGATGAGAATTCTGCCTTTGCCACTTATTGACTGTATGTATGACCTTGGACCAGTCTCTTAACCTCTCTAGATCTCAGTTATCTTTTTTGTAAAAGAAGGGAATTGGATCAGCTTATCTATAAGGTCCCTTCAACACCAAGTCCAATGTATTAATTATTATTGGTTACAAAATTCATTAGATTCACTGTAATTATTTGAAATATCCTCTTCAGTTTTAATTGGTATGATATTGCTCACCTAATGATGTCCAATCATTTTTCAATTGTGTCTGACTTTCTGTGACCCCACTTGGGGTTTTCTTGGCTAGAGTAGTTAGCTATTTCCTTTTTCTACTAACTTTACAGATAAGGAAACTGAGGCAAACAGAAATAAGAAACTTGTCCAGGGTCACACAGCTAGTAAGCATCTGAGGTAGGATGTGATTGTAGATTTTTCTGACTCATGTTTAACATCCAAAATCACTTCATATATAAAACATTATGCTAGGTTTTGAGGATACAAAGATAAGTAGGCCACAGACTGTGCTCTTAATGATATAATAGAAGAAGAAGATTTGAGGATATTTCAAAGATGATAGTAAAATTTGAAAAAAAGAGGTCTTGGGAAAGTAATTTGAAAAATTTGAAGAAGTAATTTTCATCTCAGACATGGGTTATTTGATTTTCAACAGGTAGCTCATTGAATATAATCTCTATCTAAATGTCATTTTACTATATTGGCCCAGATTATATAAACTCACTTTCAAACATTTGATCTCTGAGAGTTTTGCAATAGAAAATGCATTGAAGGGGGAGGGGAGGAGAAGCATCAAGCCCACACAGCCCTGCACAGGTGTCCCACCAGCCCGACCTTCCTTCTCCTTCCCCTTCTCTGTCTGGTCCTCACCATGGCAGACTCTCTTAACAGATGCAGCACTTGTGACATTCCAGAGGATGAGCTTGATGGTGCAGCAACTCTTCAACTGTGGGGCTGGGTTTTTGTACCATGACTTGCTCATCCTCCTGGGTTATATAGACTTCATAGCAGACCCAGTAGACCTAACTTCAACACTTACCAAGAAGATGATAGTGAAGACCCCACCTATTTTAACCCCAGTGGACACAGTAACAGAGGCAAAGATGGTTATAGCAATGGCATTAACAGGAGGTATTTATCCATTACAAATGTGCCCCAGAATTCCAGGCCTATGAAGTAGGCAAAGTGAATAAGTATGAGCAGGGCTTCATCACTGACCCTTTGGTTCTGAGTCCTGAAGATCAAGTCAGAGATGTGTTTCAAGCCAAGTCAAGGCATAATTTCTATGGAATCCCAATCATGGACAATGGCAGGATAAGCAGCCTTCACGTGGGCGTCATCTCCTCTTGTGACATGGACTTTCTCAAGGAGGAGAAACAGGACCATTTCTTAGGTGAGAATATTACCAGGTGGGAGAATCTTGTGGTGGCTCTTGCATGAGTCATACTAAAGGAACTCAATGAAATCATGCAGTAGAGCAAGAAAGGGAAGTCACCCCTTGTGAATGAGGATGATGAGTTTGTAGCTATCATTGTCTGAATGGATCTGAAGAATAATCAGCACTATTCCTTGGCATCCAATACCAAGAAGCAGCTTTTGTACAGGCAACCATTGGTAGCCACGAGGATGGTCAGTATCATCTCAATGTGCTGGTCCAAGCCAGTGTCAATGTGGTCGTGCTGGACTCTTCCCAAATAAACTCCATTTTTCCAAATTAATGTGATTAGATACATCAGGGAGAAATACAACAACCTCCACATTATCAGTGGTAATGTGGCAAAAAAACTCTTATTGAGGCTGGAGTGGACACCCTGAGGGTTGGCATAGGCAGCAACTTCATCTGTGTCACACAGTTAGTGCTGGCATTTGGGTGACCTCAGGAGACATCTCTATATAAGGTCACAGAAAATGCATGGCACTTTGGGGTCCCTGTCATTGTAGATGGTGGCATCTAAAACATGGGTCACATTGCCAAAACTCTTGCCCTTGGAGCTTCCACAGTGATGATGGGTTCTCAGTTGGTGGCCACCACAGAGGTCCCAGATGAATACTTCTTCTCTGATGGGATCTGGCTAAAGAAATATCGGGTCATGGGCTCCCTTGATATCATGGACAAGAACCTTGCCAGCCAGAACCATTACTTCAGTAAAGAAAACAAAGTCAAAATGACTCAAGGGGTGTCTGGGGCACGCAGAACAAAGGGTCCATCCACAAATTTGTTCCTTACTTGATTACTGGCATCCAGAACTCTTGCCAAGATATTGGTGCAAGAATATAACTCAAGTCAAAGCCATGATTTACTCAGGGCAACTGAAATTTGAGAAGAGGACTGTCATCTGCTCACCTGGAAGGAGGTGTCCGTGAATTCCATTCGCATAAGAAGTGGCTCTTCTGAAAGTGGCCTTGTTTCCTTTTACTGCCTCTCACCTCTCCCTCTCTAGATTTTTCAATAAAAAACTGGATATAAAAAGCATTAAAGAACTATATTGTAATTTAAATCAAAAGCATTTTTAATTTGTTATATCAGTAACCTTGATAACATCAATGCAGCTAGAAGATAAAGTAATCTATTACTGTTTTACTCAGCTGGAGTGAGTGGATGCAATGAAGTCATGAGAGGAGGAAAGGAGAAGAAAAACCATTGCCTGTATTCTGGGTTCCATGTTGTATCCTGTCATGCTTCTTTATTTCAAATAATTGTGTAGACAGAATCAGACTAAATTTTCTGGATTTGACCATACCTAGAACTTGGGTGCAAAAGAAACAGTAAGTCAATAAACATTTTTAAGTTCCTACAATATGCTGGCTGTATGGGTGTTCAAGGCAAACTAGGGTCTCTGGTGTGAAGGCTTGCCAAGTCCTTTTCAGTATTGCTTATCCATGCTTGGTGTCTATCTGTCACCCAACTCTTCCCTGTGGCTCCAAGAAGCTATAGCATATGGAATGGCCACATCCTGACTAACCACCTCAGGCTATGGCCTAAACCAGTCAGAAGATAATCAAGGAACCACAAACCCATTGGCGAGTTAGGGGGAGGTCTACACCATGAATGTGAAGTCTTCCTCTGACTGAATGGTCAGATGAGAACAGCTTATTCCAATAGCCATGACAGCGGCTGAAGTACTATAGAGTACTTACAGGATAGTCAGACATCAAAGACACCAAGGTCATGCACTGCATCCTGGGTCATGGTCAGGCATCCTGACTTTTGGATGACCACCAAACTTTGATAACTATGAAAGAGAGAGTGAGGCTGATGACTATGTATAAATCTGCCTCACTTAAATCCAATTCTTTCATGAGTCAAGACATCACTATGTGATGTCATTGATCCTTTTTGAAAATGAACAAACAGAAGTGACTATATGCTACCCAGTATACTAAGCTCTAGAGATTTAGAGAGAGGTAAACGTTTCTTCCCTTGAAGAGCTCTCAATCTAATGGGGAAAATGACATACAAACAACTATGTACAAACAAGATAGAAACAGGATAAATTGTAAATAATCAACAGAAAGAAAACACTAGTACTAAGGGGAATCTAGAAAGGCTTCCTGTAGAAGATGAGATTTAAACTAGGGCTTGAAGGAAGCCAGATCGTTACTAAAAGTTACTTAAAGGCAGTCTACATGTTTCTTGGAAGCTTTTGGTGTGAGAGTTCTGACTGTGCTGTCTTCCTCCTGTTCCATGCTTTGATCCTTTTTGTCCCCAAAAAAGGATTCTAAAGTTCAGTTGCCACTCTTACTTTGTTTCCTTTGCTTACTCACTTTGCCAGTGAATTACTTGACTTTTTAGCTCTGGGGAACTGTGCTTCCAGAGGGGAAAGCTCTGTCCCAAATTGCTGGTGTTTTCACAGGTGCCAGAGCTATTGGGAGTCAGCTGCAGCCCCCACAAGCTTTGGCTCACTGAAAATGCACCCCAGGACAACCACCCAAGACTATGATCTGGATCTGGGCAGCTCAAGGTAAGAGCACTTAGTGTCTGAATGATTGCTTGGCTCCCCTGCAGTCTGCAGGCCAGGAGCTCTGAAGCAGCCATGTGGAAGGTGCTACAGGGCTGCTGCTTCTGCCTCTTCCTTGCCCTGGAGGCAATTTGGTAGGACTGCTTTTCTCCCGCAAATTTAGCTGAGTTACACTGACCTTTCACTTTGTTCTTGTTTCTTATGGCTTGATAATTCTGAAAACTGCTATAGCTGCTGCTGATCTATTCTTCTGAAGGCTCCAGCTGTACCCCGGGGACTAGCCACAGTTTCAGACAGGGCTGTTTTCAGCTCCCAGTGTAATGTGATGAGCCCTTCCTGCTGAGTGCCTTCAGTGGGAGATATGTTTTTCTGTATTTGTATGTGAGTTTTGGAGCCCTAAAATTTGTTTAGAGTCATATTTTATGGGTATTTGAAGTGGCTGTGTGTGAGCTTCAGCATTTTCCTGCTTCTATGCTGCCATCTTCCAAAACAGTCTTAAAGTTACTTAAAGAATCAACAAATAAATTCTGAGAAATTTGGGAATGTATTATTTGAACTGATGCAGAGCAGAGAAAACATAATGAAGAGTACAATACACAATAGCCATAGTTATTCAAAGGGAAACAATATGAAAAACAATAACAGGAAAAGAACACTAAAAAACATAGATGAGTATAATGAACAATCTTGTTTCCAGAAAACTTATTATGAGAAACATTTCTCTGATCATGATAGGAAGGAGATAGATGATGGATGTGGAATGATACATATATTCTCTCAGACATGATTAATAGTGGTGTGTTTTGCGTAACTATTATGTGTATCAGCAACGCAGCATTCACAAAGCCTACAGTAAATATAAGTATGCTGATATGGTTATTATTCACAAAATGTAACAGGCTCTCTACATGAGAAGTATAGTCAGAGCATTTATTCAAGTACCAGAAGACTGAGTCCCAAAACCAGAAAGTCAAAGCCAACACAGTAGTTATGAAGTGGGCACATGTAGTTAAAGTAGTAAATACCCATATTCTCAAGCCTTCAAAACAGGACAGGTGACCTCAGGCAAAGGTCCTCCTTTCCTCACTTGCGGCAACTGTTCAGTGTTCAGGCAGCCTTGTGTCCAGCAGCTCCGGCCCCTCCACAGTTCTCTTCCCTGGCAATCCTCAGCAAGAGTCCTTAGCAGAGATTCTGACTGGTTCAATGAAAAAGGAGTTTGTGCTGCTGCCGCTGCCACCACCACCGCCACTGCTGCTGCCGCTGCCTCCAGTCACCAGCAGAGATGGTAGCTTGGATGGTAGCTTGGTTCCGGCATTCTCTTGCTCCACCCCTTCCTGCTACATCAGCAAGTTCAAGGGGCATAGAAGATCTTTAAATCTCATTATCATTACATTATGGGAAAATTATTAGAAGTGGTAGTGATTTTTTTTTAAACAGCAATAAGATTTTTTTAAAAAGTTCATTCCCGTAAATAACCACCATAGTACTAAGAAAGTTGCTAGAACCTATATTACCCAGTAAGAACAAGAGTCAAGTTTAGGAAGAGTGGTTTGTCTAGGAATCTCTAGTCTTTTCCAAAACTACAACAACAATACATGGCATTTGCACATATAGCATCGTACATAGCATTTATGTGGCCCTTTATGTTTACAAAGTGCTTTACAAATATTATCTTATTTGATCTTCACAATAATACTGGGAGGTGCTATTATTATTTCCATTTTACAGATGAGAAAAAATAAGGCAGATAGAGGCAGGTGAAGTGATTTGCCCAGGATTACACACCTGAGGTATAATTTGAGCAGGAAGTCTTCCGAATTCTACCTTTCACTTCCTAGGGGTATATAGCTCCCTGAATGGGGCAATGTTAGTGTTAGTAGTGTGAGACCGAAGTTGGCAAAGTTGCTGAATGTGTTAACAATGGGAAGGTACAATTATGACACTGAGCCTGAAGTATGAACACCTCATTCTCTGACAGCTTTAAGGCTGAATCAGCGACTTCTGACAATATTACCTGCCTATACATTCGTCAAAGCTAGACACGTGTGTAAGCCTTGAAAAAGCCAAGAGTAGCGATTCAGGTGAGTCCTCTTGTAGTCATCTAAATCATCTTTGTAGGTAGGCCAGTCATTGAGGATCAACCAGTTGGGCTAATAGAACAACCCCTGTGCTAGTTTAATGTTGGGTTCTCAGGATTCCCAGGGATCAAGAAATGTACAAATTAATAAATGAAATCTGTTCCCCAGTTATTTCTTATGATAAACTATATATTTATTTAAGTTGATTAAATAGCAATGACATCAAATATAATGTTGTTGGTTATAATGCTTAGTCACATCAGTTGTGTCTGATTCTGTGGTGTTTTTTGGGCAGAGATACTGGAGTGGTTTGCCATTTCCTTCTCCAGCTCATTTTCCAGAGGAGGAAACTGGGGCAAAAAGGGTTAAATGACTTGTCTTGAGTCACACAGCTAGTATATGTCTGAGGCCAGATTTGAATTTGACTCTTCCTGACTCCAAGTCTGGCACCCATCTCTCTATTGAATCACTTAGCTTCCCTAAAATGTGGTATCACAGTTTTAATATCAAAGTGAATAAAGGTAATTGCAACAACAGAGAACTATGGAGCAGAGGAATATCAGAGGCTACTTCAAAAATATTTTCTACAATTTATCTTATAAGTGGACATCCAGCTTCTGCTAGAGGACTTCTAGCGTTCTTCCAAGTAGAGGGTATGGTGAAGGCAGCTCTAACTAGCTTGTGAGAGCTGATTGTTAAATATTCAGTTAACACTTATACCTGAGAAATCCAGAATCCCTTCAAATTACGGCTTGATTAGCTGTTTTGTTTACTGTCTAGGCTTAGGAAAGTATTGATATTGCAGATTAAACTTAAAAGTATTTGCATACTTTTAAAAAATTTGGTTTTTACCCCAGAAAGTTTAGCAAGAGTATAGTAGACAGCTCAGGAAATGAAGAGATAGTAGAAACTGGTATTTATATAGAGCTTTAGGATTTGCAAAATGATTCATATCTATTATCTCATTTGAACTTTATAACACTCCTAAGGCAGCCCTTTCCAACTTCGATAATTTTAATTAGGAAGTTTGATTTTGTGTCTTGTGATCTAATGAATATTAAGTTTCTAATATGTGTAAGTCATTATGCTAGGCTATAAAGACAAAAAAGAAAAAAAAAAGAAAAAGAATCCTTAACTTCAAGGAGTTTACATTCTCTTTGGGGTGGGGTATAATTTTTACATAGATATTTAAATACAAGATAATTGAAGGTTGGGGAGAGCATTGGCAGTGTATTCTCAGAAAGAGAAATGAGGGTGGATTGCCTACCAGGCATGTAGGAAAGCCTTTGCAAAAACATAGGGGCAGGAAATGGAATGAGGAGTTAGACAAGCAAGTAAACCAGTTGGAATATAGAGTAAGTGTGAAGGGGAAGCATTAAATACATCTGGAAAGTTAGGCTTGAACCAGACTGTGAGTGGCTTTAAATGCCAAATTGAGGAGTTTATATGTCACTGTAGTAGAAACAGACCTCCACGAAAGATTCTTGACCAGAGGACCCCTACTTTCATAAGATTATATTGGAAATATGTGGAGGATGAATAGATGCAGAGACAGATTTAAAATTAGAGAGACAAATTAGCCAGCTCTGAGAATAGCTGAGATGAGAAGCAACAAGGACTTCTGCTATGGTGGTGACCATGTATATGAAAAGAAGGGAAAAATGAAAAAGATTTCAAAAGGATTTCTGGTTAGGAAGTGAAGGAGAGTGAGAGGGGGACATGCAGCCCAAGGTTGTAAACCTAGGAGATTGGAAGGATATTGGGACACTCAAGAGAAACAGGTACATTTTGAGAAGATGTAAGTTTAGATGTGGGAAAATAAGTTCATTTTAAACAGGTTGACTATGAGATGTAGATGGTTCATCCAACTGGAGGTACAAATTGTACCTAATAATAGTTCTTAGTTTTCTGAGTCAGTCTGCCATGGTTTTAGCACCTTATCAGTCACTCGGACGGCTATAGCAGCTGGAGAATTGTCTTGCCCATAGTAGATACTTAGTGATTGTTGAATTTCTTGACATAAAGATATTATACCTTTTGGCACTAAGGTTGCTTTCAAGATCTAAGTTAATCCATGTTCACTCTCAGTAGTTTGGATCTAAATGAGGAAGACACTGGACTAGATAAACTCATGTTATCTCTGTTTAGTCTGAGGAAATCAGAGTGGCATTGTGGATGAGGAGCTGACTTCAATCAGGAACACCTGTATTCAGATCCTGGCCCTGATGCTTAAATGCTGCTTGAACAGGAACAAATCAATGGGCTCTTTGAGAAGTACTTTCCTGGTTTGTACAGTGGGGTTAATAATAGTGATGGTGGTTACCTCAAAGGGCTGGACTGAGGCTTGGATATGATATTGTATGTGAATGTAAAT
>JAQQSW010014433.1:0-10000 GCA_028646575.1 Pseudocheirus occidentalis | reverse complement strand
GGTGGTTCTTACAGGTCATCTGGTCCAGCTCTGTCATCGTTTACAGATAAGGAAGCTGAGATCTGGAGGTTAGGTGACTCACCCAATGAATGTGAAAGATAGATCCAATGTTTAAATCTAGGGTCTCTAATTCAAAATAATAATAATATGACTAATAATAGATAACATCTTTATAACACTATAAGGTTTATAATGTGTTTTACATATATTATCTCATCTGATCTAAGCTTTTTCTCCAGCATGTTGTAGATGAGATGTCTACTTAGGTACAGATTGGACTATATGACCTCTGAAATAGACAGACAGACAGGATAGACATATAGGAAAGATAGATAGACAGAAGGGCAGGCTATAAAGATAGCTAGGAAGACAGATAGATAAATGTAACATCTATATATTTAGATACATGGTAGATAATAGGTAAATTGATAGATGGTAGCTAAATAGACAAGGAGATGTTTACAGAGATGATAGAGTGGTAACAGACAAACATAGATAGATATTGAGATGATATACTAGAAGATATTTATATTTTTTAAAAAATCTATTCATTTATTTTTAGTTTTTAATGCTCACTTCCATAAGATTTTCAGTTCCAATTTTTCTCCCCATATCTCCCTTCCCCCCACCCCAAGATGGTACATAATTTGACATAGGCTCTACACACACACACACACACACACACACACACACACACGTACATATTCATATTGAGCCTATTTTCACATTAGTCATGTTGTAAAGTAGAATTAGAACCAATGGGAGAAACCACAAGATAGAAGAAACAAACAAGAAAAAGAAAAAAAGAGAGAGAGAGAGCAAATAATATGTTTACATCTGCTTTCAGACTCCATGATTCTTTTTTCTGGATGTGGACAGCATTTTACATCATGAGTCCTTTGGAGTTGCCTTGGATCCTAGTACTGCTATGAAGAAATAAGTCTTTCAAAGTTAGTCATTGCACCTTGTGGCTATTATTGTGTACAACGTTCTCCTGGTTCTGCTCACTTCACTCAGCATCAGTTCATTCAAGTCTTTCCAGTTTTTCTGAAGTCTGCCTGCTCATCATTTCTTATAGCACAATGGTATTCCATTACGTTCCTTTACCACAGCTTGATCAGCCATTTCCCAATTGATGTGCATCCCCTTAATTGCCAGTTCTTGGCCACCACAAAAAGAGCTGCTATAAATATTTTTGTACGTGTGGGTCTTTTTTTTTTTTACCATTTTTATGATCTTTTGGGGATATAGGCCTAGAAGTGGTACTGCTGGATCAGAAGGTATGCATATTTTTATAGCCCTTTCTTTGGCCATAGTTCCAAAATGCTCTGCAGAAAGGTTGGATCATTTCACAACTCCACCAACAAAGCGTTAGTATTCCAATTTTCTCGCATCTTCCCCAGCGTTTATAATTTTCTTTTCTTTTGGTCATGATAGCCAATGTGGTAGGTGTGAGATGGTACCTCAGGGTTGTTTTGATTTGCATTTCTTTAATCAGTAGTGATGGTAGAGCATTTTTTCATATGATTATAGATAGCTTTAATCTCTTCATCTGAAAACTGCCTGTTCATATCCTTTGACCATTTACCAATTGAGGAATGAATTGTATTCTTATAAATTTATAAATTCAGTTCTCTATATATTTTGGAAATGAGATCTTGATCAGAGATATGGTTATAAAAATTCTTTCCCAGTTTTCTGCCTCCCTCCTAATGTTGGTTGCGCTGGCTTTGTTTGTGCAAAAACTTTTCAATTTGATGTAATCAAAATTATCCATTTTACATTTCATAATGGACAAATAGATATTTAGATAGATTATACAATAGTAATAGACAAGCATAGATAGGTAATAGACAGATAGAAAGATGACAGACAAATTGATATTTAGATAATGACATGATAGACTGGTGATAGATAGACAGACACATGGATAAACATTTATTAAGCACTTCCTATGCACCAGACACTCTCCTAAGCACTGGGAAGACAAATATAAGCAATAAAGAGAAGTCTTATCCTCTAGGATTTTATACTCTAATGGGGAAGACAATGCTGACAAGGGGTTGGGTGGGGGAGGGAGTGGAGGTGCCCACAGGTGTCAAGGTCAAGAAGGAGTCTGAGGAGTTATAAGCTGAGTTGTATTTGGAGGATGGCAACCATCCTCAAATGGAAGTCATGGGAAGGAACCAACCAATCAAAGAAAGGGATCATAGATGGGGAGGCATTGCCATTATAAAGAAAATGTCTGGGGCAAAAGCTCAGCTAGAATATAGGCTAAATCACGTTGGGAGTGTCTTCCAATGAGTTTCTAGGATTCCAAGTTCAAACCCCTCTGAACGGATTTGGAAGATCTTCAAAACCTGGGCCAAACTTACTTTATCCAACTGTGTTTCTTCTAATTTCCCACATTTTTCTCCCTACCTATACACCCGTCCCCATTCATCTGGATGAAATTCTTCTTGGTTCTGCTTTGTTTATATTCTCTTGTCCTCCTTCCCTGTGCCCCCCAAATGTCTTCCCTTAAGATATTTACTTACCTAAATTTTGTCCATCCTTTTCAGCCCAGATGAAGTCGGTCTGCCCCATGAAGCCATCTCCAGCATCTCCTATCCATATTTCTCACACCTTTCATTGAACTCTTTTTGCTTTTTTGTGGGGTTTCATGTATGTCAGTCTTTGCTCCCAGACAGGATGTAAGTTCCTTCAGCAGAACAACTAGTTCTTGTTTGAGAGCAAATCAAATGTCTCCAATGGTGGATGGAGGGGTGGGAGATGGTCGGTGAGCAGCTGCAATGTGCTCAGCTGATGCAATCCCCACATGGGCTTGATAGCATGTGTAGACATTCTGTAATTTTTTCTGCTCTGCTAACCATGTGAAGAAGAGTCTCATTTGATTGGTCAGAGAGCTGGCACTGGGAGTGCCTTCAAAAAAAGCATCAAATAACCAAAGCAAGACTTTTGGTCAAAGTCACTTCTGCCAGTCTAACTGATGGTTTAAATTATTTTTATTTTTAAAAACTCAAGACACTTAGTCAGATTATTCATATACAGTGAAAAAAGTAATTTCCCACATTGCTAATTACAAATTCCATTGAAATGTTTTTAAAAATTCAAATTATGATTTACTTTGCAATTTATAATCAAGTCTTAACTGCAGAAATATTGCATAATACATAGAATTATTTTTTCTCTTTCTTTTTTTAAAAAGAAATTCTCACAGCACATCCAAGAAAAACAATTACTAGAACAGTAATATTTGTGTAAATGTTGAAATGTGGGGCAGAGCTAAGATGGTGGCATAGAAGGAGGAAATTCCATGAGCTCCCAAAACAACAACCTCAAATACCTATAAAATATGACTCTAAACAAATTTTACAGCTACAGAGCCCACAAAGTGACAGAGAAAAACAAATCTCCTACTAAATGCAGCCTGGCAGGTCTACAGGAAGTGTCTATCAGAGCGCACTGGGAGCAGAGCACAGTCCCTGTGAGCCCACAGTTTTGGCCTCAGGAAAGCCCCAACCAGCTTCTGGAGTGGACTTCAGAAGACTGAATCACCAGCAGCTGTGGCAGTTTCCAACTTATCAACCCATAAATGCCCAAGAGCTAGTAAAAAGTCAGTGTGGAACTCTGTTGGAAAGGAAGGGTGTGGTCCAGCCCCTGCCCCCAGGGCAATTGGTGGCAGAGTCCCAGTAGCTGTAGCTAATTCCCCACAAGACTGCCTCCAGAACTCCTGGACTTCAGATCATAGGGGGACCAAGCAACCATTCAGAGGGTAATTGCTCTCAATTTAACCTGCTTGGATCTGGATTACTGTCTTGGGTGGAGGTCCTAAGTTGTGTGGCCAGTGGGCCAAAACTTGTGGGAGCTGCAGAGAAGAAGCCCCCCAATAGCTCAGGCAGCTGAAAAAACCCCAGTGATTTGGAACACAGCTCTCCCCTCTGGAAGCAGAGTTCTACTGTGGCAATGAGCTCAAAAGTCAAGTAATTGACTGGCAACATGAGCAAGCAGAGGAAGCAAAGTAAGCACAGCAATCAAACCCTAGATCCTTTTTTAGAGACAAAAAGGTTCAAATCATGAAACAGGAGGAAGACAACAAAGTCAGAACTCCTGCACCAAACGCTTCCAAGAAAAATATAAACTGGTTAAACACCATAGAGGAGCTTAAGAAGGATTTTGAAAATCAAGTAAGAGAAGTGAAAGAAAAATTGGAAAGAGAAATGAGAACGGTGCGAGAAAATCACGAAAAGTGAGTCAACAACCAGAATGAAGAAAATAACACCTTAAAAATAGATGAACTCAAATGGCAAAAGAGGTCCAAAAAGCCAATGAGGAGAAGAATGCCTTAAAAAGTGGAATTTCCCATATGGAAAAGGTATTGCAAAAGCTCACTGAAGACAATAATTCCTTCAGAATTAGATTGGAGCAAATGGAAGCTAATGACTTTATGAGAAATCAATATACTATAAAATAGATCCAAACAAATGAAAAAATAGAAGGCAAATATCTCATTGGAAATATCTCATTGGAAAAAACCACTGACCTGGAAAATAGATCCAGGAGAGATAATTTAAAAATTATTGGACTACCTGAAAACAATGATCAAAAAAAGAACCCAGAAATCATCCTTCAAGAAATTCTCAAGGAAAATTGCCTTGATATTTTAGAACCAGAGGGCAAAATAGAAATGGAAAGAATTCAACAATCACCTCTTGAAAAATATCCCATGAAAGAAAACTCCTAGGAATATCATAGTCAAATTCCAGAGTTCCAAGGTTAAGGAGCAAATATTACAAGAAACCAGGAAGGAACAATTTTACTATTGTGGAAACACAATCAGAATAACACAAGATCTAGCGTCTTCTACATTATGGGATCAGACGGCTTTGAATATAATATTCCAGAGGTCAAAGGAGCTAGAATTAAAACCAATAATCACCTACCCAGCAAAATTGAGTATAATATTTCAAGTAAAAAATATGGTCATTCAATGAAATTGAGGACTTTCAAGCATTCTTGATGAAAAAAACAGAGCTGAATAGAAAATTTGACATTCAAATACAAAAAGTAAGAGAAGCATGAGAAGGTAAACAGGGAAAAGAAATCAACTTATCAAACTTGAACTATTTTCATGCCTACATGGAAAAATGATAATTGTAACTCATGAGATTTTCTCAGTATGAAGATAGTTGAAGGGAATATATATATATATATGTTTATATAGGAGGGTATATGTGCATATAAATACATATGTAAGTGTGTGTATATATGTGTACAGGTATACACAGAGGGCACAGGATCAGTTGAATAGGAAAAGATGATATCTAAAAATAAAATTAAGAAGTAAGAGAGGAATATAATGAGAGGAGATATGGAGAGACAGAATAGGGTAAATTATTTCGTATAAAATAGGTAAGGGAAAACTGTTACAACATAGGGGAAGAACAGGAAGGCAAAAGGGAATGAGTCAACCTTACTCTCATTGAATTTGACTTAAGGATAGAATAACATACACACTCAATTGGGTATCTTACCCTACAGGAACGTAAGGGGGAGAAGGAGATGAGAGGGGGGATGATAGAAAGGAGGCAGATTGGTAGGTAGTAGTTAGAAGCACACTACTTCTGAAAAGGGACAGGGTCAAAGTGGAAAACAGAATAAGGGTGGGGCAGGATCAGATGGAAGGAAATATAGTCAGTCTTTCACAATATATCCATCGTGGAAATGTTTTGGGTAACTACACATGCACAACCTATATTGAATTGCCTATCTTCCCAGTAGGGGTGGGTGACTAGGGAAGAAGGGAAAATCTGGAAATCAAAGTTTTAAAATCAAATGTTTAAAATGTTATTATTGTTTAAATTACATTTTATGTTTATTTTTAGTTTACAACATTCATTTCCACAAGATTTTGAGTTGCAAATTCTGCCCCTGTCTTTCCCCTACCCACCACTCCAAAACAGCAATCACACTGAATACCCCCTCCCCCAATCTGTTCTCTCCTATGTCCTCTCCCATCACCCCTCTGACTTTCCAGTAGGGCAAGATGGATCTCCCTACCCCAGTGCCTGTATATCTTATTTCTCAGTTGCATGTAAAAATAATGATGATGATGATAATAATAATAACAATAATAATAATAATTTAAAAAAACATTTGACTTTAAACTTTGAATTCCAGATTCTTTCCCTTCTTTTTTTGATCATGGCTTTCAGGTAGTTCATTAATTTTTAAATTGTCTCTCCTGGATCTATCATTGCCTTCTATTTTTTCATTTGTTTAGATCTGTTTCATAGTATCTTGATTTCTCATAAAGTCATTAGCTTCCATTTGCTCCAGTCTAATTCTGAAGGAATTATTGTCTTCAGAAAGCTTTTGCAATTCCTTTTCCATCTGGGAAATTCTGCTTTTTAAGGCATTCTTCTCCTCGTTGGCTTTTTGGACCTCTTTTGCCATTTGAGTTCATCTATTTTTAAGGTGTTATTTTCTTCATTCTGGTTGTTGACTCACTTTTCATGATTTTCTTGCATCATTCTTATTTCTCTTTCCAATTTTTCCTCTACTTTTCTTACTTGATTTTCAAAATCTTTTTTTGAGCTCCTCCATGACCTGTTCCCAATTTATATTTTTCTTGGAAGCTTTTGGTGCAGGAGTTCTGATTTTGTTGTCTTTCTCCTGTTCCAAGCTTTGATCCTTTTTGTCCCCCAAAAAGGAATCTAAGGTTTGATTGCTGTGCTTGCTTTTCTTCCTTTGCTTGTTCATGTTGCCACTCAATTACTTGACTTTTGAGCTCTTTGCCACAGTAGAACTTCCAGGGAGGAGAGCGCTTTGTCCCAAATCACTGGAGTTTTTGCAGCTGCCTGAGATATTGGGGGACTCTTTCTCAGCTTTCCCCACAAGCTTTGGCTCACTGGTCACACACCTCAGGACCACCATGCAAGACAGGGATCCAGATCCAGGCAGGTTAAAGCAAGAGTGATTACCCTCTGAATGGTTGCTTGGTCCCATTAAGATCTGCAGGCCAGGAGCTCTGGGAACAGCCACAAGGAGGTGGTTGTAGGGCCACTGTGCCTCTGCCGCTTCTCACTCTGGGGGCAGAAGCTGAACAGGGCTCCTCTCCCCCCCCATTTCCACAAATTTCTACACTGACCTTTTACTTTGTCTTCGGCATTTATGGATTGATATTTCTGGAAACCGCCACAGCTGCTGGTGATCCACTCTCCTGAAGTCTGCTACAGCCAGTGCTGGTCAGGGACTCCCTGGGGCCAAAACTGTAGGCTCATGCAGGGCTGGGCTCTGCTCGCAGTTCACTGTGATGAACCCTTCCTATAGGCCTGCCAGGCTGCCTTCAGTGGGAGATTTGTTTCTCTCTGTCACTTTGTGGGTTCTATAGGTCTAAATTTTGTTTAGAGTCATATTTTATAGGTATTTGAGGTGGTTATGGGGGGAACTCATGGAATTTTCCTGCTTCTACTTTGACATATTGGCTCCACCCCTGTAACTCTATTGTTATTATTATTATTACATCAACTTGGAAATAAGATATATAGACACTGGGGTACAGAGATCCATCTTGCTCTACTGGAAGGTTGTAGGGGGAGGCAGGAGTGGGGAGAGAGGAGAGAGCAGATTGGGGGAAAGAGTATTCAGTGGGATTGCCATTTTGAGGTGGAGGGTTGGGGAATGATGGGGAGAAAATTTGTAACTCAAAACCTTGGGGAGATGAATGTTAAAAACTAAAAATAAACCATAAATTAAGTTATTTCAAGTGAGGCAAAAAAGAAAAAAGGAAAGAGCAATAATACTTTTTTCAAACATGAAATTCTGCAAATGAGAATGTAAGAAATTCATAAAAACATCAACCTTTTCAGATTGGATTGAAATCCTTTGTGAGGTGAAGAGTGGGGCAGTAATCATATCACTAATGAAGCAATACTGTTTGCTTTAGTAGCAGTAATTTCCCAGATTAAAAATAATCTAAAAATTCTCTTTAAGTTAACACTGAAATGATCAAAATGTGATCATTTATACATGGCTGTGAAATCTGTGTATCTATATGCTACTATATTCTATGCTAACTTCGTTTGGATCAAGACACATACACCATCATCCATCAATAACAACAACCTCATCATCATCCAGAGGTTTCAGTAAACCATGTCCTAAGGTAAAGAAATCTGAAAACTTAGATAAAAGTGATCCTGGGAAAGGAAGGGAGAGATTCTCATTCTTAGAGCAAGTAAGATATTTAGGTTTTTTTTAAACAAATAGAATTCTGTGGAATGAGTATCTGACAGTGTGAAATGTTCAAAATCAGAGTAGAGCCTTCTCCACCCCAAATGTTCACATGGACTATTTGTGTCCAACCTGTGGTCAAGCCTTCCAAGCTTGTATTGGTCTGGTCAGCCACAGTTGGACACACTGTACCTCAACTCCAACATAGTGATGTCATTTTGGTCCTCTTTGAGAAGAAAGGACAACAAACAACCATTTGACAGTACTCAAATATGTGTTCCTTGCCACAAGAAAATCATATGGTGATGAAACTTCCCAAACTGGCTAATTTTTTGTTGGAAAAAAATTTATGCAATTTTATAGAATGAGGATGTGAGTCAACAGCATTAGAGAAAGATACTCTAACTCAGGGGTGGGGAACCTGTGGTCTTAAGTCCACATGTGGCCCTCTAGGTCCTTAAGTGCAGCCCTTTGACCTAATTCATCAAAGAGGCACACTTGAGGACCTAGAGGGCCACATGTGGCCTCAAGGCCACAGATTCCCCACTCCAGTTCTAACTCCAAGGGGCTTCCCCTAGAATCCCAAAGGGGAAATGTTGCAGTCTCTTCCCAGGGAGAAAGAGTTCAGATTCTGGTCTCCATGTTTGTTGATAATATAGCTACTCTTTAAAGCATGAAGCTACAACTTTGAAACACCGTGGTTATTTCAAGAGTAGAAAATCAAGAGCTTGTGTGGTGTAGCCTTGCTTCATGTTCAGTTCTCAGAGTTTGCAAAACTCTAAGAAATGGGTAACTGATTAAATGTTTTCATTGAAAAGTGTCTTCTCTTGGTTTCTTGTCTTAGCCAAAGGGTGTGAATTCGTGATGCGCTGACACCTACCTTTTGCCTCCTCAGGGCGCTAGCGTCATTGTTCTGGAGAAGGAGATTAGTCCTGAGCAGTTCCTATAAATGACTAGGACTTTGGTCGGGCCATTCTGAGTAGACTGTTCTTATTTTTTTAATGTTATTTTTCAATTTTTTCTGTTTCTTCATACATAGACAAGATTCTCTTTTCAAAACTTTATCTGGGGTTGTGGGGGTTCTGACATTAAGTTCAAAATTATTTAAGCCATACTTTTGGGAATATATATATATGTTATATATATATATATAATCCTAATTTTATTGAAAATTTTCATTTCTATAAAATTATTCTGTCATAGTTCTATGCATTTGGTAAGACAAAAATATGTGTGGTAAAGTAGAAAGAGCAGTTTGGAATCAGACAACCTGAGGTCAAATCTCACCTATGATGGCTCCTACTTGTGAAGCCTTGGACAAGTCACATCTGCTTCCAAGGCCTCAGTTTCCTCCTCTATAAAATGAGGAGTAGCTAGGTGGCACTGCAGTAAATAGAGCACCAGCCCTGAAGTCAGGAGAACCTGAGTTCAAATCCGTATCAGACACTTAACACTTACCAGCCCTGTAACCTTGGGCAAGTCACTTAATCCCAATTGTCCTGCCCTCCCCCTCCAAAAAGCAAAAAATAAATAAAATGAGGGGTTGTGTTAGAAGGCCTTTAAGTCCCTTCCAAGATGTAGAGCTAAGTTCTTATGACTCCATTTTAGGAAGGAAGGAAGGAAGGAAGGAAGGAAGGAAGGAAGGAAAGGGAATGAAGGAGAGGGAAGAGAAAGGAAGGGAAGGAAAAGAAAAGGCCCTAAAATGGAGTTACAAGATTCTGTTCCATAGTCACTTCAGTTATAGATTTTTCTCCCCTTCCTCCCC
>JAQQSW010014432.1:0-12106 GCA_028646575.1 Pseudocheirus occidentalis | reverse complement strand
GAGGGGCCTTACAGTGGGATCAATGTTCTGGGCTGGGGGGTAGGGGCAAAAAGGGGAGAAAATCTGTAACTCAAAACTTTGTGGAAATGAATGATGTAACCAAGAAAATAAATTAAAATTAAGAAAAAAAAGAAAAAATAATAAAATTAAATTAAATTAAAGGGTGAGAGAAGAATATTGGGAAGAGAAAAGAAAAAATAGAATAGCATAAATTATCTCCCATAAAAGTTGTTACAATGGAAGGGAAGAGCAGGGAGGTGAAAGGGAATGGGTCAGCCTTACTCCCACTGGATTTGATTTAAGCAAGAATAACATACCCACTCAATTGGGTATCGTTCCCTACAGCAAACTAGGGGGATGGAGATGATACAAGGGATGATAGACTGGGGACGGGGTAGTCAGAAGCAAACACTTTTGAAAAGGGACAGGGTCAAAGGAGAAAATAGAATAAGTCGGGGGGAGGATAGGATGGAGGGAAATATAGTTAGTCCTTCACAACATGACTACTATGAAAATGTTTTACATATATATAACCTACTGAATTTCTTGTCTTCCTAGTGGGGGTAGGTGAGGAGGGAAGAAGATAGAAAATCTGAAACTCAAAGTTTTAAAAACAAATGTCAAGAAATTGTTTTTACATGCAACCAGGAAATAGGATATACAGGCAATGGAGTATAGAAATCCATCTTGCCCTAAGAAAGTAGAAGTGGGTGGCTAGGTGGCACAGTGAATAGAGCACTGGCCCTAGAGTCAGGAAGACCTGAGTTCAAATCTGGCCTCACACACTTAACACTTACTAGCAGTGTGACCTTGGGCAAGTCACTTAACCCCAATTGCCCAGCCTTCCTCCCACCAAAAAGAAAAAAAAGGGGGGGGGGAAGGAAGTAAAGGGAGGATGGAGGAGATGTAAGAGAGGGTAGACTGGGGGAAGAGGTATTCAGTATGCTTGCCATCTTGGAGCAGGGGTAGGGGAGAAGATGAGAAAATCTGTAACTCAAAATCTTGTGGAAATGAATATTGAAAACTAAAAATAAATTTTTCTTTTTTAAAAAAAGCTGTAATTGAACTGTAATTTCCTCCTCTGAACTATATGGATCTTCTCATTTGCCCTAGCTTCTTTCACATGGTTATTCCCACATGGCATATGGGAAAGTGTTCTGTAAATTGTAATGTAATATTACAAATTGTTGCATTATTATAACTGCTTAATTATAATGCTTATTATATGTTATTATATATTGCTTATTATTATAATGGCTTAAATTTTATATAGTACTTTATGATTTACCTCTATTAATTTAATTCTCAGAAAAATCTTATGAGCCTAGCAGATGAATCACAGAAGTTTTTTATTCACAAAGCTATAGCTACAAATAAGGAAACTGGGATCAAATGACTTGACTGACCAATGTCATGGAACCAACCAGGTCACAGAACTAAGATTAAAACCCTGTCTTCTGACTCCAAAGTAATGTTCTTTCTTCAGATCAAGCCACTTCATTCTGATCTTTGTATATATTGGTTACTTATTGCACAGATTGGATATTTATTAAAAATATCTGAACTGATAAGAGCAAATACCTCCCAGGTTTTTTGTTTGGATCATATGGAAAGCACTTCACAAAACATTAAAAAAAAAAATCTGAAGTGAACAGGAAAGTCACAATATCTTAAAGGCCTCTATTTCCCACTTATAATCCTGTAAAATATGTAGAACAAATATTATCATTCATAGAGGTTAGGAAATTAATTAACCATTCTAAGGTTAAGTAGAAATAAGCCAAGATGGTAGGGTGGCAGGAAGCTGTACAGCAAGACCACCCAAAACAAGACAATTCCTCCAAACAGACCAGACCCTGATGAGGAAATCTAGCATAGCGCAAGAAGCTGTGCGGCAAGGCATAGCCAGGATCCATTTTGGTGAACCAAGAGGGAAAAGGGAGGTTTCAGTTTGGATTCATAGGTCCAGGAAAGACCAATGGGGTCTGTACCTACCTCTCCTCTCCCTTTCCCTCTCACCTCAGAGAGGAACAGTTAGCAGTTAGTAACTTTTCAACTATAAACACTAAAATATTCTTGTGGAAATATTATGATTTTCATTTTGACTACATAGCAACATTTTTCAGATTTAAAAAAATGGAAGTTTTTTTGCAGGATAAGGCACATGCTCGAGTATTGAGCAACCTTCAAAAGATAACAACAAATTGGGGGAAAAAAAAAAGACAGTGTTGGAAAATTGCATGCAAAGCATAAAGTGAAATCCCACTTACTCCTCTTTTCCTTTTTCTTAAATTTTCCTTTTTTCTTTCCATGTTCCTTTTCATCATCAGACACTATATCTGGAGGCTCATGTAGGCTGTCATGGGGAGGTGATGGCTCACCAGTCCTGTATAATCCAGGGAATTTGGTAGGGCTGATCTCTTCTGAGCTGGGAGTTCGAGTAAGACCACTGCCATGCTCCACCCTACGGTGCTCACTGGGGCTGCTGGTAGGAGGCAGGAAGCACTCAGTCATTTTGACTCCTTGCAAGTAAGTGAAACTCTTCTGTTACCTATCCATTACACCTGCAAAAGGAAAAAGAAGTTCATATCCAATCCAAATAAAAAACTCAAGAGTGCAATTCACTTACTTCCTTAAAATGAGAGAAGAGTCTCCCTTCCTTTTTTTTTTGTACTACTTCTTTACTATAAAGTATATGCTTTCATTTTTCTAGGAATTATTAAGCAGTGGAATCTAAGCAGTCTACCAGGAATCCACATAGAATGTTCTCAAAATTTTAGTCCTCAAAGAAGTGTTCTTCAAAGTAAACTCCTTGGGGCAGAGCCAAGATGGTGGAGTGAAAGCAAGATCTCATCAGAACTCCTCCATGAGCTCCTTCAGTAACCTCTAAAACAGCAGTTCTCAACCTGTGGGTCACATATTTCTGATGGTCTTGGGAACCAAGACACGGCTCCTCTACCCCTTCTCCAGGAGGGTCCGCCCATATGCAGATATGCCCACATACAAGTATTAAAGGGTCACAGTATTAAACCACTGCTCTAAAAAGTGAATCTGAATGGATTTTAGAGTGGCAGAATCCATTAGGAGATGGAGCATGGAAGATTCAGTCCAGGAAGGTGCGCATGTGAGATGGAGGAAGGGAAAAGTGGAGCAGGGCTGCACCAGCGCAAACCTGAGACCCAACCAGAGCAGAGCTTGAGTGGGCCTGGGCAAGCTGATTCAGCCATGCAAGGGCAATTCCCAGAGCCACAGGACAGGGGATCTGTCAGAGGTGGGTAAGAGAAAGTGCTGGGCCCCTGGCGGCAGCAGCTAATTCTGGGGCTACCAAGCCACAGCCTAGATATTTGAAAATCAACTACCTGAGCTCCTGGGAGCCAAGATGGCAGAGTAAACCCTCACCACCCCTCTCTCTCTCCCTAAGACCCTGAAAACCCAGAGAATATTGCCTCAGGGTAAAATCCTGAAATAGCCCAACCCTAGGCAGGCTTGGGAGTCCTAGAAGATGGGTATGGCTGTGGCTGTGCCAAGACTAAGGTGCAGGGTTAGAGCTGTCCCTATAAGCCCCATCTCAACCAACCAGCAGGAGATCCTGAATCCCAGGAGGGTAAAGCCAGAAAGCACTAATGACATAACCCCAGGTATGCCTTCACACAACCTGGGGTACCTGCAGATACTGGCGCTGCTGGCCACCAGCAGCTAAGCCTGTCTGAGTTTCAGCCCAGGGAGGTGAAATCCTGAAGCAGCCAGACCACCTCTCCCACACACCTTACACTGTAAGCTTCAGAGCAACATTGAGGAAACTCAGAAAGCCCTGGTCTTGGCCTCAGTCTAGACACCCAGAAGACACAGCCCACAAAGCCAATAACCAGACCCCCCAGCTCCCAGCATAAGAAGCATCAGTCAGAGCCCTCTCTAAACCCCAGAAACAGAAATCCACTTCAAGGGCCAGGAAATAGGCAATCACAATGGGAAAGAAGCAATTTCCAAAAATGAAAATGATAGAATCCTTTTATAGTGAGTGAGAAGGACCAAATTCACAAGAGGTCAGTATTGACTCTATATCCAACTCTGAAACCTCAACAGGGAATATGAACTAGTCACAAGCCTAGCAAGCATTCTTGGAAGAGCTCAAAAGGGATTCTAAAAGCCAAATAATAGAGGTAGAAGATAAACAGACTATTTTAAAATTACACTTGCCAAGAAGAAATAAATTTTTACTGAGGAAAACAGCTCCTTAAAAAGTAAAACTTGTAAAAATGGAAAAGAGGTGCAAAATCTAAGTGGAGAAACGAACTCCCTAAAAACAAAATCTGAACATAATGAAAAGAAACTTCAAAAACTGAGGAAAATAATTCACTAAAAACTAAGATCAATTTGAAACTAATGACTCAATGAGGTACCAAGAATCAGTCAAACAAAACCTAAAGAATTAAAAATTAGAAGAAAATGTAAAATATCTCACTGGATAAACAACTGACCCCAGAACAGATCCCAGAGAAATAATCTAAGAATTATTGGTCTACCAGGAAGCCATGATGAAAAAAAAGAGGACCTGGACTACATTTTCCAAGTCCTCATCAAGGAAAATTGCCCTGAGGCCCTAGAATCGAAGGGTAAAATCGTTATGCAAAGAATCCACCAGACACCTTGTACACAGTAATAGCCACATTGTGTGATGACTGACTTTGATAGACAGCTCTTCTCAGCACTGCAATGATCTAAGATAACTCCAAAAGACTCATGATGGAAAGTGCTGTCCACATCCAGAGCAAGAACTACAGAATCTGAATGGAGATAGAAGTGTACTTTTTTCTTTTTTGTTGTTGTTTGTTCTTTCTGTCTTGTAGTTTTTCCCTTTTCTGATTCTTCTATTACAACATGACTAATGTGGAAATATGTTTAAGATGAATGTACATGTATAGCCTGATTGCATGCTGTCTTGGGAAGGGGGAGGGGGGAAACTTAGAACTCAAAATCTCATAAAAGTGAATGTTGAAGACTAATAATAAATATTTTTAAAAGCTAAAAAAAAAAAAAGACCCCTGCTTTTCCTATAAAACCCTTTGCCTTTGTCTATATTACAGAGCTGTCTTACGTGGAAAAAGACCTAGCATTTCCTCACCAAAGTAGAAAGAGTAAGGCAAGCATGATTCGATAACTAGGTGTGACTTTTTCTGTCCTTGTCTCTCTGATGACATAATTCAAATATATGCTCAAAATTTAAAAATAGAACACAACTTTTTTTAATTAAAAATTTTAAAAAAGGAAAAAATATCACAATCACTATTCTGGAATACTCTTGGCTACATTCTTCAAAAATTCCTTTTTTTTTTTTTTAAAGTTGGGACCAACAATCATACCATATTTGAACAATGAACTAGGAAGACATCATATTAGTGCTTATTGTTACAGTCAAATAACTTTTACAATTAAGTTAAGGTGTCAAATAATGATATACACAATCAGTTTTGGAACTTCATTAGCTATTGTACTTCTGCTACATGGCAATTACCCAAAAATGGTAAGCAGCTCATGTAATGGATTAATTGCTACTAATATTCAATCAAACCAATTTTTCCTCATGTCAACAGTTTGCTCCTGACGTTGTATAACCTTCTTGTACGCAAATAAAACTCTGAAAACTGTTAAATGCTACATAGAAATAAATAAATGATCTCATTTGATCCTAACAATAAATCTATGAGAGTTAGACAGGGAAGTAAGAAACTGAGTCTCTGAGAGGATGAATGACATATTCATAACCAAACCAAGGACTTTCCACATCACCCAATATTTTTTCCCCTACATCTCCTAGATCAATTTAAATTTCTACCAATTCATCATTTATTAACAAACACCTTTTTAATACAGGGTGCTACACTAAATGCTAAGGATACAGATTAAAATGAAAGAGACCATGCTTATAGTTTATAACCAAATGGAGGATAATAAAACATTTAAATAGAAAGTATTTTATCTGTGTCCAGACTTGATCTGATAAGACAAAAAAGTCATTATCAATTTCTAAATAGAATGGCATAATGAAAAAAGGCAGAGGGTTCAGAAAGATTTATTAAGTGGCACTGTGCAATACAGAATGGTAGGGAAAGAATGAAACCAGAATGAACAGCTAAAAGCTTATTGTAGTAATTAAAGGTTAGAACTGAACAGCAAAGAAGAAACTGATGTGTTTGCTTGCTGGTCTGTACTAGGCTGCAGGGGGTACCTCTAAATTTTAAAATCTTTCCTAGCTGATATTTAACTAGAGAACAATCATTAACACATCAGGTAATACAACAGAAGAAGGACTTTAAAGTTTAAAAGTTGGGCAGAAATAAAAAGTCAGCAACCAAGTACAGTATATACTGTACAAACTATCTATTTTTTTTTTTTTTTGCTTTTTTTGGAGGGCAGTTGGGGTTAAGTGACTTGCCCAAGGTCACACGGCTAGTTTTTTGTGTTAAGTGTCTGAGGCCGGATTTGAACTCAGGTACTCCTGACTCCAGGGCCGGTGCTCTATTCACTGCGCCACCTAGCCGCCCCTGTACAAACTGTCTAAAATTTAGAGTTAATGTTCCATCTCCTACCTCCATGCCCACAGAATGGGCTTCCCCCTCTTCCCTCCACTGCTGCCCCTCTAGTTCACAGAATCCTTAGTTTCTTTCACAGAAGAGCTCAGGTATCCAGCTCCTACTAGGTCTGTCTTGATATCCTCAATTGTTAGTGCTCCCCTGGCATTCTAATTACTTTCTATTCTGTCTCTCTGTGTGTACATGTGCACGGATGTGCATGTGTGTAGTTTAAATTTCTGGGGGGAAGAGGTGGGAATGAGGGAAGAGAGTGAGCATTTATTAAATATTTATTTTTTTTCTTTTTTTGGATGTGGTTAATGCAGGAACTTGTTTTGCCTGACTAAACGAATCTGTAATCGGTTTGTTTTTCTTGCCAACCCCTTCGTTTTACAGATGAGGAAACTGTGGCCCAGGCAAGTTAAGTGCCTTGCCCAAGGTCACACTGGCAGAGTCAGGAAAGAAGTTTAACAACTGCTATTCCTCAACTCCAGAACCAATGACCCTCAACTCCAGAATCATGTTACTCCCCCTTCCTACTGATTTAACAGTTTACTAACCACTCAAATAAGTACTCTCATTTTTCTGGAGGGGAAAAGTAGCAGTCAAGAAATAAACTGAGTACTTTTCTAAAGTTATAAGAAACAATGAATGCTTTCAGCACCAAAATGAGGTAAGGCATAATAACAGCTAATAGTAGCAGTTAAAGTACCCCAAGATAGCAGATCAAAAAGTCAAAACCACAAATGAAATTGCCATTTCTACAAGGAAACTGGCTTCACTGCTATTGAAATAACCTTTTCTGTCTACATCCTGAGTTTTAATCAGTATATATAATAAGAATCTTCCATCCATGCAAAAGGACAAGCAATATAGAGGGGAAAATGAAGAACGATTGGCTCAATTACAATCTCTTTGAAATCAGTTTAACAATAAAGTTGATGGTTTGTTAAACTTGACAGCATCTTTAAAAGGAAGCCAGAACAACAAAAGATTGCTTTACCAGTTTTACAACTGGCAGGAAACATGTACAGTTTTAAAATAAATACAGTCTTAAAACTCACCAGGAAATCGATCTGAAAGATTTTATAACTAAAATGGCTATGAAATACTTTCTCTTTCAAATCACCATTTAGGAAAGTAGGAATTGATTTGGTTCTTCAATGTCCCACATCCTAAGCCAGACCTCTCTTCTGGATACTAATTTTTTTTTAAATTCTCTATCACATTCCCCACAATTCTACCCCCATCCCTTTCTCTCAGTCATCTCCTACTTAACTGAAAAGACTGAATCCACACATCTCAGGTTTCCTCAAGTCTCTTCCATATACTTCAAAACCTCTCTCTATGCCCTCAAACCATTCACTTCTTTCCTCTAAACCAAGAGTTAGGCCTTCCTCCCCACTGAGGCCAAAGATGCTTCCCACCTTCAGAATCTCGTTCTAATCACCCCTGACTCTGCCAGTCAATTTTTCTTTTTACTTCCTTCCATCTCTACACAGGTCTTCCATACCCTTATAATAATAGAACCATTCTTCTTTAGACTCTATCACCTGAAAAAATCAAGATTTAGCCCTCCAATTCACAGTGCAAAAAAAAGGGACGTTTATTTTTTGGATATGGCTAATGCAAAAATTTGTTTTGCTAGACTATCTATGTGTTATAGTGGTTTTGTTGTTGTTTTTTCCCCAATGGTGGTAGTGGTAAGATGAAAAGAGTTTTCTCTGGTGTGAAATGCACTGAGCTGGATGGGAATTGAATTCTACAAAAATATGTTAAGCTCTTAAGCAGCAGCAAAGCATCTTGGTATAGTAGATAGAGTTGGGCTTAAGAGTCAGGAAAGATCTAAGTTTAAGCCCATATTCTGCCATGTACTGGGTGAGCTGAGCTAAGACACACTGAAATACAAAGCTTCTATCTCCAAGAACCTCACAGTATTCGCTTGTGTTTGTGGGAGGGAGAGAGGAAGCATTCAACAGGTCAACAGATAAAAATATTACAAGGTACTATATAATAGTAGCAAGGGAGAGAGATTCAAACAAATTACTCTGGCAAAATTTAAAGATAATACATCTGGAGTCAGATGAGACCCTGAAGGTTATTTGGTCTTAATCTTTCATGTCTGTGTATGTGTACACATAAATACACACATTTCCAAAATCTAAACATTTTTATTTGTTTTTAACAGAAAAGAAAATCATATATCAAAGTCATAAGCATCCTAATTAATTTTGTTTTTAAGCCATTGTGGCTAGTGGCACAGTAGACAAAATGCTGGGCCTTGAGTCAGGAAGACCCAAGTTCAAATCCAGCCTCAGACCCTTACTAGCTGTGTGACCCTGGGCAAGTCACTTAATTTTGCTAGCCTCAGTTTTCTCAAATGTAAAATGAGCTGGAGAAGGAAATGGAAGTAAACTTTAGTATCTTTGCCAAGAAAACCCCATATGGAGTCATGAGAAGGACAACTAAAATAACAAAACAATGACAACTCTAAGTTGGCACTCTTTAAACAGTCTGACTTCATGGGGTGGCTAGGTGGCATAGTGAATAGAGCATCGACCCTGCAGTCAGGAGGACCTGAGTTCAAATTTGGCATCAGACACTTAACAGGGACTGTGTGACCTTGGGCAAGTCACGTAACCAACTGCCCCGCCTTCCCCCCTCCAAAAAGAAAAGAAAAAAAACAGTCTGACTTAAGACCAAGAGGGTTACCTGCATAGGAGTCAGACCACCCAGCTTACACCTATCCCACAAAAACCTAAAATACATATGAGATCAAAAAATGATCGAGAAATCCAATAAGAAATTATAGTAGGTAACCTCTTCCACCCCAGAAATGCAAAAAACTCTCCAGGAAGTCCATGGACAATAAGGAAGGGGAGTTAGCAGTAAAGTCTATGCCTAGGAGATGGTAACTCCATAAAAAATGCAAGCTGAGACTCAAAGGAAAAATGGATTTTCCACAAAGACTACATGAATATCTGGAAGAACTGAGGCAAGAGATCAAAATTGAAATAAAAGCATGGAGCAAAAAAATGAAAGGAAATCAAAAGCTTAAAAGGGAAAAGATAAACCTTACCTAAAAAACAGACTCACTTAGAAACTAGAATGGACTAGACAGAAACCAGTGAGTCCAGGAAACAATAAGAACTTTTAAGTGAAAAAAAAAAAAACACTGGAAAAATATTAGAAAATTTAAAATTTAAGATATCTAGGATCAAAAATAACTCACTGTAAGCAAGGTGAATTTTAGTGTAAATAAGGTGAATTTTATTGTACAGAAGGTGGACTTTGGTGTGAAAAGTGAATTTTTATTATTATTTCACAGAGTTCAATTTCCCAGGATCCATGGCTATAGCAATCTCTTGTTCCCAGGTGTTAGATGAGTTCCCACAATTATGGTTCCAAACATCTCCACCACGCTTGAGTCTCTTTATATAACCTTGCAACAATATGAACATTTGTGCTTAAAGTCATAAACGTAGTGTGTGTGTGTGTGTGTGTGTGTGTGTGTGTGGGTGTGTGCGTGTGTGTGGGTGTGTGCTGTGCTAAGGAGACATGATAATGCTAAAACTTAATGTAACCTTATGAAGTCATCTCTTGGCAAAATGCCTTCTCTGTCACTCTATAAAATGGGTAGTCATTGGTCAGTGAATGGGGAACCTTAGGGTTGAATGCACAAACGCTGTGCATGCTTTATTGGCTCCCATCAAGGTTTAGAGGGAATGTTTGCCTCAACTGGCCCCCCACTGAGGCTTGAGGGGATTGAGGGGATGCACTAGTTGTTCCTGTCTCAATTGACCCCATCAAGACATAGAGAGAGTTGCCCCCTCTTCTCACTAGCCCCTGTGAGAAGGTGATTAGGGAATGCTCCCGTCCTCAGCAATCCTCTTCTGAGAAACTAGACTAGAATAAAGGAAGATTACTAACCCCTTCTTAGTGTCTTTCCTGCCTGAACAGATCAAGAGTGAACCTGTGCTAGCAGCCATCTTGTGTGCTGTGTTTATCTGTCTTATACTCATGTAGAAAACAGGTTAAAGACACAATTTGAGAATCACTGGACTCTCTGAAAACCATGAATAAAAAAAGTCTACACATTGTATTTTTTTAAATGATAAATAAAAACTATTCAGATCTGTCATCTATAAAAACCAGAAGGCATATAAAGATAAAAGAATCCATCTATCACTTCATGAAATAAATCAAATGACTAAAAGAAAAGTGCCATGAATGTTGCACGGCCAGAATCCAGAGCGTTGTTGTAAAAGATAAAAGACTCTAAACATCCATAAAGCAGTTCAAGTACCAAAAAGCCACAGTCAGAAACCCACAAGATCTGGTAGCTTTTATCATAAACAAGAAGGCATTAGAGAGGTGAAGCCAAGATGGCAGCGTAGAAGCAGCAACGTTCCGCAGCTCCCACACAGCCACACTAAATACCCATAAAATACGACTCTAAACAAATTCTAGGGCTCCCAAACTCACAAAAATACAGAAAACACATCTCTCACCGAAGGCAGCTCAGCAGAAGGGGCTCAACACAGCAGGCCAGGAGCTGAGACTGCGGCCAGGCCTCAGGCCCAAGCCTCGCAAGCCGCAGCATGATTCTATCCCAGGGAGCAGATCTACAGCACCTGGAGCAATTTCCACATATATCAAGTCAGGAACAACAAGGATTAGAGAAAGAAAGGTCAGTGAAAGTGAAGATTTCAAGCTAATTTTGGGGGAGGAAAAGCAGTCCGGCCAATCTGCCCCCAGGGCAAGGAAGCAGTGGGGGAAGGGCAGGATCAGCTGTAACCAGCAGCTGCCCCCACTGGGCTGCTTCAGAGCCCCTGGCCTGCGGACCCCACAGGGGTGCTGAGACAACTGATCAGGGCCAAGGGCTCTTGAGTTGAGCAGCCTGGATTCAGATCGTGGTCTTGGGTGGTGATCCTGGGGTGCGCTCTCAGCAAGCAAAAGCTGGTGGGGGCTGCAGCACCCTCCTAATAGCTCCAGCAGCTGTGAAAACCCCAGCCATTTGTGACAGAGCTTTCCGCCCTAGAAGCAGAGTTTCACAAAGTTAAAACACAACCCATTAATTAACTGGCCAACATGAGGAAAAGGAAGCAAAATAAGAACAGCAATAAAACACTAGAATCCTTTTTTGAGGACAAAAAGGATCAAAGCATGGAATGGGAAGAAGATGACACAGTCAGAATTCTCACACCAAATGCTTCCAAGACACTTGAAGAATGCCTACAAGCTACAGATCAATTGAAAAAGGACTTTGAAAAACAAATAAGAGAAGTGTAGGAAAAATTGGGAAGAGAAATGAAAACGATGGGAGAAAATCATGAAAAGAGAGTCAACAACATGACTGAAGAAAATAACACCTTAAAAAATAGATTAACTCAAATGGCAAAAGAGGCTCAGAAAGCCAATGAGGAGAAGACTTTATGAGAAACCAAGATACTATTAAACAAATACAAACAAATGAAAAAATAGAAAGCAATGTGAAATATCTCCCTGAAAAAAACCACTGACCTGGAAAATAGATC
>JAQQSW010014431.1:0-12106 GCA_028646575.1 Pseudocheirus occidentalis | reverse complement strand
TGGTGAGTGTTGATTTTTACAGTACTGCCTTAGATTGATGAACCCTGTGTTTTCTTAATGTTGCATTATATGGGTTTTTGTTAGTATACTTTCCATATCTGTTGTGTTGAGCTTTTTTTTTTTCCATCTTCACAGATGTATATTAATATTGGTATGGGGGGGGGCGCTAACTAAGTGGGGCAGTGGATAGAGCACTGGGCCTGGAGTCAGTAGGACTCGAGTTCAAATGTGACCTCAGATACTTAATAGGTGTGTGATCCTGGGCAAGTTAGTTAACCATGATTGCCTCAAAAAAAAAAATTGGTATAACCTAATTCTTAATTACTTTAAGCATTTTTATTGAGTTTTGATTTTATGATTGAGTTTTTAATTTCAAGATTTCATTAAGTCTCTTGATATATACAGCCATAGTTTCCTCCTTCATACTTTTTAACCTTGATGAGCTTTGCCTAGAGAAACCTAAGGTATTACTAAATATCGCTTTCAGTTGTTTTGATTTTACCTTCAGAACCAGGCTTCAAAATTCTTAGTCTCTTTCTTTGATGTTAAGAAAGTCATTTTCATATCATTGTGTTTTTTGATAGAGCCATATAGTTTGATCTCGAAATGTACATCAAGTACATCAAGTAAGAAGTCTTGATATGACTTCCTTTTAAATCTGGAAGGTACATGTAGTTCTGTTCAGGAGAGATGATAATGGGCTTACATCTGGGAAGAATCTTTTGTTCTTTTAACATTTTATTTTTTCCAATCACATGCAAAACAATTTTTTCATATAAAATTTTGAGTTCCAAATCCCTCCCTTACTTCTTCTTAAGATGGTAAGCAATTTGATATAGATTTTGATTTGGTATGTGCAATCATGGAAAACATTTCCACATTAGACACGTAAAAGAAGACAGAATAAAAGGAGAAAAACACATACATACACACAAAGAGAGTGAAAATAGTGCGTTTTGATCTGCATTCCGACTCTATCAGTTCTTTCTCTGGATGTGGATAGCATTTTCCATAATGAGTCTTTTGAATTTGTCTTGGATCAATGTATTGCTGAAAAGAGCTAAGTCAGTCATAGTTGATCATCACATTATGTTGCTGTTCCTGCGTACAAAGTTCTTCTCATTCTGTTTACTTTGCATAAGTGCATGTAAATCTTTGCAGGCTTTTCTGAAATCATTCTACTATTTATTACTTATAGCACAATAGTATTCTATCACAATCACAAACCACAATTTGTTTAGTCATTCTCCAATTAATGGACATCCCCTCAATTTCCAATTCTTTGACACCACAAGAAGAGCTGCTGTAAATATTTTTGTACGTGTAGATCCCTTTCCCTTTTTTATGATCTAAGAAGAATATTATTATTTGAACTGTTTCCCTAAAAAAATGCCGTATTTTATATCCATTGTTCTGGACATTTTTGTGTTGCAGTGTTTTGAATATGGGAAAGTTTTTCACCAGGACAGCATTTGATGTTCTTAACATCATAGCACACAGAGGTTTATTTGTCTTTTTTCAGTTGTTTTTTGAAAAATATTTTGATGGTATAATTGCTTTCCTTTATGATCATTTGTGCTATGTCTTATGCATCTAAAACCATTATTCTGAGAAGGGATCCATAGGCTTCATTAGACTGCTAAAAGGGTCCATCACACAACAAAGATTAAGAACCTTCACAAATACATAAAGTAAACTGAAGTATAGTGAGAGCTTCCTTTAGTGTTCTCACTATACTTGGTTTTATTTTATGTGTTTGCAGTACATGAATAATCCATTAATGTAAATCTGAGTCAGTGGTTTACAGTGATCAAGAAAGGTAGTTCAAAATGTTCAATGATTTTGGTTGATTTGTTCAGTAATTTTGTTCCCTTGGAACTTTTTGTCACACATCCCTTTTACTCCTATTGTTCATTATACAGGGCGTGCCAAAAATATTAGTGCAGTTTTAAGCAATTAAAGCTTAAAACTTAAAAACTTTCCCTTATTGGTGAGAGAAATGTTCTGTTATTTCATAGCATATGTAAGAAATTTCTCTCAACTTAAGTAATTAAGGCTTAAAACTGCACTAACTTTTGGGACACCTTATATTGCTCATGTAGAAGTTTTCTGTTTTGCTTTGCTCCAACTTTGAACCAGAAAGGCAACCAGAAGTTACACACACACACACACACACACACACACACACACACACTCTCTCTCTCTCTCTCTCTCTCCCCCCCTTCAAGGGTTTTCTTTCTTCTTTAATTACTATAAAGTTTTTGATGCTGAATTAAAAAAGAATGCTCTTTACACTGCTTTGACTGTTCATCTAAACCTTTAAATTTTCTTTTAATTGCTAAGTAAAGGAGTCTAGAATTTCTGCTGCACATTTTCCATATTACTTTCTTTTTCGTTACTTTGAATTGGGTGATATGTTCAAGTTTTGCATTGCATGTGCCAGCTAGATAGTGATGTGATGTCCCAGTACATTTTCTCATGTCTTAAACAGCTCTTTCAAGTCACTTCTGCTACAATGGTGTTTGAGTCTTTGCATTAGGAGCATTCCTTGATTGCTCCATTTTTCTCCCTTGATTCTTACTTGAGTAGTAGCTGCCACACGTGTTCCTGTTTGCAGGTCCTAAAATGTATGTTCATCTCTTCTTCAAAATCACTGGAGATACTGGTATTGTTTTATGACATCTTTTTCATTATTAGGCAGAATAGCTGGAGTTTTTGTTAAGTGAATATTTTTAGTGACTTTGTGTTTTTCAGCTTTGCCCTCATCAGTCTTAGTAGTCCCTCCTCAGTTTCAGTTTATTTCAGTTAATTTTGGTGCAGGTATTAAATTATTTCTTAACAGTTGTCCATCAATACATTGTTTCATGACTTATAGCTCAGGGTTCCGCTGACAGAGCAAAATGAAGTCTTTTCAATGACAATATATTTCCAATTTGGTTATGTTCTAACACTGGCACATAATGAAATAATTCCTATCTTGATTACATTTTGTGCCTTTGTGGTTTACCAACATTAGTGACCAGCACCATCTTTATGGAAGCATCTCCAGCAGGTGGAATATTGCTGTTTCCTGATTGTTTTTCCTTCTGTATACTGCTTTGTATTGGAACTACATGTGGAGAAGCATCACTTATTTCTGATAAGTTTTCTTATCTGATGGTTTTCTGACCATCACAATAGTTTCAAGTAGGGCTAGCCCAAATCCTATAGCTCTTCCCATCTATTTTTGTAACTCTTAGAAGCAGTTGCATCTCCCTATGTGAAATGCTAACCTAATCAGTGGTATTGCCAGAGCCTAATTTTCAGGAGTTTCTGGGTTTGTGCCAGGACTTCATAGCTACCATGGCAGTCTCAGGACATATAAAATCCCTACTGGATATTATCGTGGCTGGCATTTCTCCTTGCTGTTTTCTGCTTCCTCTTCATTACCACCCTGCTATGAAATGGAAGATTCATTTGATGTGGTTATCAATGTTATCTTTTTTCAACTACTTTCTGTTTTTTTAAAAATTTCCTGCTATGCTTATAATTTTTTTAATATACATATATACCATTGTCTTCTTGATTATTTTCTTTTACCTTAAAAACATTTATGGATTTCTCTCCTCAAACAGAAAATGATACATAAATATGGATTTTTGCAACAGAAACATTAAAGGGTTATTATTTTATAAAAAGGTTGTTACTTTGCAAAAATATACCTTTAAATAGCAACTCACATCTAATATTTTGAGGCATTGTCAGATAACACTTAAATCCCTTATATTTATTGGTCAAAATGGGGAAGTATCCTTGCAGTTTTGTAAGGTGTTATAAGCCTTCCCTGATTAGTGAAAAGAATGTTCTGTTATTGTTTATATAATGTTTAAGTGATTTGTCTCAAATATATTTATAGCAGCTCCTTTTTGTGATTGCAAAGAACTAGAAAGTGAAGGATGCCCATCAGTTGGGGAATGACTGAATAAGTGTGGTATATGAATGTAATGGAATACTATTATGCTATAAAAAAAATGATGAGCAGACAGACTTCAGAAAAACCTGGAAAGACTTAAGATGCATTGATGCTGAGTGAGAGGAGCAGAACCAGAAGAACATTGTGCACCGATACAACCACATTGTGGGCAGACTAACTAACAGACTTGGCTCTTCTCAGCAAATGCAAGATTTTAAGACAACTCCAAAAGGCTTATGATGGAAAATGCCATCTACATACAGAGAAACAGTTATGGAGTCTGAATGCAGATCAAAGCATAATATTTGCCCTCTGTCTTTTTTGTTTTGTTTTGTCTCTTCTTTCTCATGGTTCATTCTATTGGTTATAATTCCTCTTTGCAGCGTGACTAATGTGAAAATAGGTTTAATGTGAATGTTTATTTAGAGCCTATATCAGATTGTGTGTCATCTTGGGGAGAGGGGAAGAGATAGAGAGGAAGAAGGGGAAGAAAATCTGGAATTCAAAAGCTCATGGAACTGAATGTTGTAAACTAAAAATAAATAAGTAAATAAATAAATAGATAGACACAGACAGATAGACAGATAGATAGATAGATAGATAGATAGATAGATAGATAGATAGATAGATAGTCTTAACTGTGAAACTAGATTCTAATAAACAACTCTCCTGGGATTGTTAGGAACTTGAAACATGACTTAGCAGTAAGACCATGGAAATATTTAGAGCAAACATCTGGGCCAGGCAAAGGACAGTAGTATTTTAAGCTTTTATAGGGCATGGTAATATTTTCAAACACTTTACATATATTCTTCAATTTGATCCTTATAATGACCCTTCGAAGCAGGTGCTGTTATTATCCCCATTTTACAGACATAGAAAACTGAGGCTAGTTGAGAATAAGTGATTTGCCAAGATTAGACACAGTTAGTAAATGTCCGAAATTGAATTCCAGGTTAAGGTGGTTCCTGATTCTCAAGTCCAGAACTCTTTCTGATGCCACATGTTCATTATCATTCCAGCTTTGACAATGAGGTGTGGGGGTAGAGGGAGTGAGAAAGATCTTTAAAATAAAGTAGACCCTTTCCTTTCCAGGAAGTCAAAGGAGGGGAGAATTTTTTTCCTTGACCATAGACAGAGAATCAAGGATAAGAAAGATTTTTAGAAGACTGGATGGTGCTGGTGAGGTTCAGTTGAGAGGGAACCTGGGGAGAGGGCTCCCTTTTCTTGAACTAGATGTCTAGAAGAGATCTGAGGCATCTCACAGCTGAATAAAGTCAAGTATACATTAAGTAAAATCAGAGTCTGATCTACCTTGTACTGAAAACAGAATGGTTTTCACTGATTCAGGAATAAGATACATAAGCAAAAGTTGGGGAACCAAGAGCTAGCTGCCAATATATTTCTATATAGGACCAAGATTAATTAAAGAGACTTTTGTAAGCTTGTAAAATTTCCCCTTATGTCCTTCCTAGTGTTTCCTCGTGTATTTAGCAATAGAACTTTTAAACATTTAATGGAGGCTTGTATACTTACTGTCTTCAGTACCCAGGACAAGGGAAAAAAGACGAAAGAACCCTGATTTCTCCTGCATCGCTAAAACTGAATGTTCAGGAAACTGGGGTTCAAAATGGTAAGCTTTATGATTGATGTTTAATTGTTTATTTTGTTCTTTGTACTGCTGGGACTCCTTGTGTTGCTTTAATCTTTTGGCTTTCAGTTGTTAATTAGGGGAATCAAGAATTCCTGCTATATTAAAAAAAAAAAAATTCAGCAAGCCAAGTCTTGCAGAACTCAGAAAGCTATAATTGGGAGGGACCTCACAGATTGCCTAGACCAACCTTCTCCTTTTACAGATGAGGAAACTGAGGACACAAACGGGCATGTATTTGCAACTTTGCTGAGTCACAGTTCACAGAAAAACTGAGACGAGTTGTGCAATCTGATTATGATTATGAATTTTACTATGATATACTCAGACATGGTTGTTCAGACTTTGCTCAAGGCCTCATATTATGGGGGAAGCCACTCCCTCCTGAAGTAGTGTATTCCACTTTTGGAGAGCTGTAATTTTTAGGAGGGCATATAGGTGGCACATTGGATAGAGTGCTGCGTCTGAAGTCAGGAAGACTCTTTTTTCTGAGTTAAGATAAATCCTTAGACACTAGCTGTGTGACCCTGGGCAGATCAGTTAACCCTGTCTGCCTCACTTTCCTCATCTGTAAAATGGGATGGTGAAGGAAATGGCAAATCACTCCAGTATCTTGGCCAAGAAAACCCTGCGTGGTGTCACAAAGATTCGGGCACAACCGAGAAGCAACTCAAAAACAAATTATTAGGAAGATTATTTATTGTTGTCATTGCTTTCTTATATTAAGTCTAAATCTCTGTCAGTAACTTCTGTCCATTCCTCCATTAATCCTAGTTCTGATCTTTCAGGATAAATAGTAAAAGTCTAATCTTTTTGCCAGTTTCTTAAACCCCCTAGTTGAATTAGCTGATCTTTCATGTCCCTTCTGGTTTTAAATTTTGTGATCAGATGACTCTGTGATACCCTAATTTTCTATGCCCTGCTGCCTTCCTGAGCTCCCTGGTGGATGGAAGAAAAGACTGGGGTCACAGCCTTCTGGAGCACAGCATAAGGCTGCATGAATATTCAGTAATCCTTTATTCAGTGACTATGTAATAAGATTGTGCTAAGGACTGGAGATATAGAGACAAAAATGAGGGGGAAAAAAGTCTACCCTTGAAGGGTAATAAGGAAGTTATGTGCTAGCACTGGGCATGAATTCATGGACTGAGACAAACTTAAAAAAAAAATCTTGTTGAACCTTGTACTTAATAGATACCATAATAGATGTTAACTGAATTGTCATTAGAACTAATCTGAGCCCCCTGCAGGTCTTTAGAACTGGGTTTCTGTTGTTATCCTGTGTATAATGGCCATAGTGAAGCCAACATTCAGAGGTGCCAAAAATTTGGTCAGAGATGACCTTCCATATTAGTGCCAATATATCAAAGATAAATGATACATCCTTCCTTTATAAATTAGTTGCTTTCAGGGATTGCATTTTGTATGTAGGGGATATTTGAGGATTTGGGAAGTGTCATCATAAAAATAGAATATATCAAAAAACAGAAGCAAAAACTAAAAAGAGTTACCTGAACTGTGATTGTCTTTCATTGGTGCCTGTTTCCCCAGTGTGACATGTAGTACGTCAACAACTTGACGTCCTTGAATTTCTTCTGGAGCACACTTGGCTGTAGAATAACACAGCCTTGTCTGCCCTGTAAACCTTGTCTGTCTTGAAAGCCTTGTCTGTCTTGAATTCCATCCAAGTAGGCTGAGTTTAATGAGATTCAGTTGGCACCAGGTTCTCATTACCTAGCGGGAGCGGGTCCCATGGCATAGTCCATGACCAAAACTATAGAGTGAGACCTTTCTCTATTGGTTTTCCTTGCTCTCATCTTCCCATTTATTCACTTTGTGTCAGGCTAGTACATGTCGTGTCTCTATGAGCTTAAAAGGACAGTTTGCTACCTTGTGAATTGTAGACAATGGATATCAGATTGTTTCTTGTTCCATAAGAAATGAAGGGGAAGAAGTTTATTTTAAGAGTAGCATTTGTGCTTGGTTTTCTTAAAATGTAGTAGCATTGTGTGCTAAGCTGTCTTAAAACATTTTGATTAAGACAAGGAAAAAGCTCTGGGCAGCTAGGTGGCACAGTGAATAGAGCACTGGCCTTGGAGTCAGGAGAACCTGAGTTCAAATGCGACCTCAGATGACACTTGACACACTTACTAGCCGTGTGACTTTGGGCAAGTCACTTAACCCCAATTGCCCTCCAAAAAGCAAAAAAAAAAAAAAATAGCTTAGCTAGACATGGTAGAGCATATGCCTCTGAGGAGACTATGGGCAGCAGATCACTTGAGTTTGAGAGTTTTGAGCTAAGGTAGACCCATCGGATGTTAATATTAAGTCTAGCACCAAGATGGTAAGCCCCAAGGACCTGAGGGCTTACCAGGCTTCCTGAGACCAGCTGAAATGGCCCAAGTAACAGAAATAGATAATATTATTGGGATTGGGCCTGTGAAGGGTCACTGTACATCGACTCTGGATAAGATAAGGATACCCAGTCTCAAAACAAAAAATCTAGCACACTAATAAATTTCACTTGTACATTTTTACAGAAATTAAGTACTTCCTACATTTTAAAGTAAGTTTTAAATTTAAGGAGCACTGAGATGGTTTGGTGGGTAGAGCACTGGACCTGGAGTCAAGAAGACTTGAGTTCAAGTCTTGTACTGTGTAATGTAATGTGTTTATAATGTGCTTTACAAACCCTAAAGTGCTATATAAATGCTAGCTGTTGTTAAAACTTTCATATTAAATTTCATTGTATAGTTTACCCCATTAAAAACTATAACATTTTCGGCGAATTTAACCAAGTTTTTAGACTGAAAATCTCGTCTTCTCTCAATTGAATTTCAAATTGAGTATTGTTCGGTATTTTTATATTCTCTAAGAGGGCAGCAAATTTTCCTTTAGCCCAACCTGGCATAGTAGAACTACAGATGTAACAAAGCATGGCTGCATAGGGCGGAGCTGAAACTTTAAAAGATGATTGGCACAGAATGATGCGAGCAGTAGAACCAGCTGTTAGAAGAAGACTCCATTATTTAGTTGCCCTGCCCAGTTGTCTATAGTTCAAGTTTCCTAATTGCAGCTGGTATGTTAGAACTGGTTGTTGGATGCAGCTGGATTATGCTTACATTCTTTTTCTTTTTCTTTTTTTTTCAAAAATGAAAATCTAAGCTGCTTTTTTGCCTCCTGCTCTGTGGGGATGGAGCATTAAGGCACTGTTTGGAAGAAAAACATAATGATTTTTGTCCTGTTCTGCATGTTGGTTAAATGATTACCAAATGTTAATGTTCTTCTATTTCCTCCAAATTACTTGATGAACACAAAACTCATTTTATAGTTCCCTATTGCTTGAGTCATTCAATTATTTTTTTTGTGTGTGAAGTAGGTGTATCCAGACTTTTTTCCCCCCTCTCTCAAGGGTGAGAATAGGAAGAAAAAAGGAGGCTAAAATCAATATTTCCTTATTAGCAGGTCTGATGAAGATTTGATGGAGGAGACAAATCAATCAACACATGTTTGGATGTCTATTATATGTTCACACTGGCCTAGATGCTATAGGAGACAGAGAAATATACAACAGAATCTACCTAGAAAGGAACCTAAAAATCTAATTTGGTAAGAAGAGTTCCCTTTTTTGAGCCACGGTTTCTAAATCTGTGAAATGAGGATTACTTCAAAGGTTGTTGTGAGGGAAAGTGCTTTGTAAATCTTAGCATATGGAATGTCATAGATTTATATCTGAAAGGTACCTTAGAAGTCAGTTAATTTAGGGTCGGGGTGGAGAACCTATGATCTCTAGGTCACATGCTGCTTTCTAGGTCCTTGGGTACTGCTTTTTGACTAAGTCCAAGTTTTACAGAACAAATCCTTTTATTTAGGGGATGTTTTGGGATTTGGTCAAAGGGCTGCACTTGAGGACCTAGAGGGCCACATGTGGCCTTGAGGTTGCAGGTTCCCCACCCCTGACTAGCCTTTTTAAAATTTTATTTTTATACCAATAAGGAATTGGAGGCCCAGAAAGGTTCAGTGACATAGGTAGTGAATGGGAGAGATGGGATTTGAACTTACTCCTCTTACTTCAAATCCATGTCTTTTCCTACTTTTCTTTCCTGCAAGTTGTTATGAATAACACATATAAAACAATTAGGGACTTGAAATAGTTGGTTTAAAGGATTATGTCTGAATTTCATTTCCCTAAAACCCCTCACACCTTCTGTAATTGTGACTAGGCTGCATAGGGCTTTGTGAATGAGGGTCATTTATTTTTAGCAAGATGGCTGTTCCAGCAGGCCCATAAAAAAGGATTTTGTTAATAAAAGAACTATAACTTAAAACATATTTCAGAACTATCAGTCCTCTCCTAATAACAATGCTGCTAATGACCCAGTCTGACTGGGTTTCAATGAATCTTCCAGTTCATATTATTTGGAGGATTTTCTTCAAATTTTTTTTGGTGGTATCAATTATAAAATATCTGTCATACACAAAGAAAAATATTTACTACACATGCTGTCTCCTATAATTTGAGTGTGAGCTCCTTGAGAGTGAGGTTTTATTTTTCTGTTTGTATCACCAAGGCCTAGTTAGCATAGTGCTCAAGAAATGCTTTTTCATTAATTCCTACTTTTTATTTAAAAAAATTTTTTAAAATGTTTTTGGGGGTAGGGAGTTTGTTTCTAAGCATCAGGTTCTATGTTTCATCTGTTTTTTTTGTGCAGGGAGACCACCCTTTCTTTATGAGTATTGTCCTCTTTATATTTCAAGACATGACTCCTTTTGTGGTATCACTTTCAGGGCATGGCCCAGATCATTTACACATTTCTCTACAGTGGAAAATAGTTGTCATTTATCTTTTACTGGGTTAGTCAGTCAATGAGCATTTATTAAACCCTTACTGTGTGCCTGTTGGTGAACAGATAGGGCATTTGAATTATTGTGTAACAATGATAGAGACTACATTATCTGATTAAAGGGGAAATTTCTTAGTGTCCTTAGTACCTGCCAGAGAAAACCTAAAGTCAGAGAAAGAACTGATAAATAGAAGTATGCTTACAATAATTTTACATATATATGCTTAATTTTTGTCTAATGGTAGCCATTTCTTGGGGGAGGAGGGAGTGGGAAAAAAGAAAAAGAAAAAAAATCTATATAATAATTTTATTGTTAAGAGAAATAGCAAGTTGTACATAATAGATTTGTAGTTTCATGTGCAATCATCATTTTTATCATTGTGTTATGGAAACCCTTATTTTATTCCATAAATTAAAAAGAAAATAAATTTTCGTGTATATGTGGGAGTGGGGGAGGGAAGAGTCTTGACCAAATATTAGCGGCCTACTGTCTCTGTTTCTTATTGCCTACATATCCTTGTGTAGGTCCCTTAACTGCCTGGTCCTCATGTTTGTTGTTTGCAAATTAAGGGTGTTATACAGATTGACCCTTTAAGGCTAACTCTATGATCATTGGTGATCACCTTCTTGTTTCCTAGATTCACTGTCATCTTTCTCTTTGATATTATAGTTATTTGTGCATCTGTCATAGTGTTCTTCTTGTACTCAGTCTCCCTAATTTATGTATTTCTTCACTAGTTTCTGATATGATTGCCTGTACTCTGTAGGTGTAGATTAATAGATTCTTGTTTGGATTAAATGTTTCACGTATCCTTTTTGTACTTAGGCCAACTGTTAAATTATTTCTGTTTCATATTATAATCTACTCTCCTCTCAAACCCCAGACCTCTGTCTCTTTTAAGGTACCCAAACAGGTGAGAAAGGGGGATTGTAGAAAAGAGTAAACAAGCAAAGGGCCTCTACGTGGACCCGGGGATTCACCCTCAGAAGGAAAACAATGCCTTTTGTAGCACTGGGTCAGCCCATAGCAGCATCCAGAAGGGTGAAACAGTTTTTCAAATTTGTCTTCTGAGCTCTTTCTCCTACCTTCAGAGTGACCTGTACTTGTCAGATTCCTGAGGCAGGCAGTGCTGTCAAGTGCAGGGACAGCTGTACAATGCTAATGAGCCTTCTGAAAATGGTACAGTTGTCTGAGGTGACTGTGGGCCCAGCAGCAAGGCCTTATCAGCCCTGATGTGTTTGTTCACAAGGCCACCTCTCCCAGGGCCTGGCCACTTGCTTTTGTACAGAAGTAGTGACTAACAGTTTCCTCAGAATGCAAATGATTAGCTCCCCCACCCCAACCCCCTCCGGATTAAAAGGCTTGGGATCTAATATGTAGTTTGCTCCATGTATTACAAGTTGCTAGGATTTTGTACAGTTGCTCAATTAATTCTTTAATGTTCTGAGTGCCTCATAAATGGTTGGTCCTCAAATGTTTAATAATAATGTTCTGGTTTTATCTAGAGCTTTGCTTTATTTCCAACAAAGCGTGGAGCGTCCCACACGACTTAGTCCACTGTGCATCTAGACTTCTAGAGGAAGGTACAAAGTAGGAGTTCTTAACTGTGGGGTCTGTAAACATGTTTTGTTTTTCAAAATATTTTGATAACTGTATTT
>JAQQSW010014430.1:0-12107 GCA_028646575.1 Pseudocheirus occidentalis | reverse complement strand
GCTATTTTTTTCTTTTTCTTTGAATCCAAAAGTACCTGAGAACATAATTAGTGCTTAAAATATGCTTTCTGATTGACTGTAGACTGACGGTAAATGATTGTTCAGTTACACAGTAAGTATAAGAGGCAGAATCTTATTACTTTAAAGACCAAAGGCATCAAAGGTGATATAGTTGATGGAGTACTAGATTTGGGGTCAGAAAGACTCACGTTTGAGTCCTGCCTAAAATATTTTACTATCTATTGATTCTGAGCAAAGTCACTTAACCCAAATCTCACTAGAAATCAAGAGAGTATGTTAAAAAAAAAAAAAAAAACCAAAGGGTACACTTAAGATTCTAGGCTATATCTTTCTATTTTAAAAATATGTGTGGGTATATGTGTATGCATGTGCATATGTGTGTTTACATATATATGTATATACATATGTATATATACACATACATAAATACATTTATACACACATATGCAAATTTTCCCCTCCCCGCCATCCAACTCAGCAGTGAGGAAAAGAAGCAGTTCAGCAATCAAGTCCACGATATAGTCAGGAATCCTCCATAGCCACAGTTCAAAAAGAAGAGAAAGAGTTATATTCTCATGTTTCTTTTTCAGTAAGGCTACAACTTTCTAAAAATAATTTAATAAGCCAGTAAATTGTCAGTTGCTGACTTAAATCACGCACCCCAAAAACCCCACAGAACCATTTATAAATTCCTCTACCTGGGGGAACTGACACTGATGGGTATTGTAGGATAAGAGGTTAATGGAATTAGGGTAGCTTGAGCTTAATTGTCTCATTTTTACACCATCAACTTGGGCTGTTGTAAGCCACAAATCTGGGGATGCCTGGCTTAACTTTGCCCAAGGTGAACTGATCTGGGACTCAGTTATGGGGGAGGCTCTTTAGGCAAGGAAAATATAAAAATAGTTGTAAGAATTTAGCAGGAAGCATTTCTAAAACCCTGGAGAACTTCTATACTGCCTATTATTATCTGCTTTTCCCATCCTGAGTCAGGTTTCATATGGGAGGTGGGGGAGGGTTGTTAGATATATATTTTATTAAAGGAACTGTTTATCTCAGGTTTACCTCAGGTTCTTAGTGATCCATTCCACCAGACATGAATCACAACCAGAGCTGAGGCAGACTCCAAGATAGTTCTAACACATCCATTGATGGCAATCCTGACAAACACCACTCAGTTTGAAATTGTTCATGCCACTTTGTCAGAGAACCAATTAAATAGCTAGATTAATAGGCCTTCTCTTTTAAAAACATAAATAATGTTAAGAGGGTGAAGGGATTTATCAGTCCTAGTATAAATCTGCTTAATTACCTTTTCTCTTAGGATTCTGAAATCTGGCCTAAAGGAGTAAGAATTATAAATGGAAGGGACATGGAACAAAGGAGATCTGACTTGTCCTACTCTGGGTGCTTCAAATCTAAAATGTAGGAATGCTCTGATGGGACACTGGAGACAATATGAAGACACTGAGGTAGAGATCATGAGGAACAGTAGGAAGCACCAAAAACATGAACGAGGCACAGCATCTAGGATTATTTCTTTATCTATAATACAAGGGAGTGGGAGAAAGGAGGCTGCATTAGATCAGCAGTGTCAAATTCAAAGGGAAACGGCCTTTCCATGAGTATCCCTGTGGCTACATATTGACTCAATTTTTAAAATGTAATGTTATCTGTGTTTCTGCTATATTTTTATCTATTTTATTAAATATCTCCCAATTACATTTTAATCCAGTTCCTCCCTAACTGGGAGAGGTGCCTGCCAAATGCCCTGCTACCTTTTTGACATAACTGCATTAAATGACTTCTAAGGTCCTTTCTAGCTTGTAGAAATTTTGTCAACATAAAAAAAGACAGAGGCTGAAGGATAAACAAAGAAAGGTTGAAAGATACTGAAGGCATTTTACTTGGGGTCAAAAAAAACCTGTTTTCTTTATGATTTCCCTCTTTCCAAGATTCTAGAAACCAAGGGTTTCCAATTGGTTTTTAAACCAATCCAGCTATAGCATTGACTCAATGGACTTTTGTAGACTGACCTGGGAATCTAACCATTTCCTGTAACACTATTTCTATAAGAAAATATGTTGCCAGGGTAAAGCCAAGATGGCAGAGTAAAAGTAGGGACTTGCTTGAGCTCTCCTCCAAACCCCTCCAAATACCTGAAAAAAAAATGACTCAACAAATTCTAGGGCAGCAGAATCCATAAAATGACAGAGTGAAACAAATTTCCAGCTCCAAGACAACTGGAAAGGTCTGCTGTACCATTCTGAGAGAAGAGCACAGTCCAGGGTGGGCCATGCCAGCATAGACAGGCCAGAGCAGGCTTCAGGGAACTGAATCACTGGCAGTGGTGAGAAGCAGGATGGTTTCAGAAAAACTTAGGAAGACTTATATGAACTGAAACAAAGTAAAATGAACAGAACCAGAACACTGTAACAGTAACAATATTATAATGATGAACTGCGAAAGACTTAGCTACTTTGTTCAATACAATGATCCAAGACAATTCCAAATGACTCATAATGAAAAATACTATCCACCTCCAGAGAGAAAACTCTGAGTGCATACTGAAGCATAATGCTTTTCACTTTATTTTTTTAACATGGATAATTAATATGTTTTGCATGAATTCATATGTATAATGGATATCATGCTGCCTCCCTTCTCAGTAAGTTATGGAGGAGCTCAAAGGAAGGAGAGCATTTGGACTCAATTTTTAAAATGTAAAAAAAATTTGTTTAATAAATAAATGTTTCAAGTAGAAACAATATAAACATGGGAATACAAAGTATTTCCTTTGCCTGGTAACAATTAATCATCAATGAAATGTGTTATTACCTATTATAAGAATTAGAAGAAAGCATTCCAGGTCCTTCCTCTGCCAACATTCCCTGGAAACCTGCCTCTTCCCTGAAGTGCAATCAATCTAAATCTTCCTCCTTTTTCAAGTAGCTCAGCATTTCAGCATTCCTTTCTACATCAACCTCCTTCCTCTTTTCCTCAGGATTTTTAACAATAATGCTAATGTGTTCATCAACCTCCTCAAATCCTAGTCTTCTATCTCTTTCTCAGCAATCTATAAGGGAATTTGTATCTTAAATGCTATCATCCAAAACTGTTCCACCTCCATGACCTTACAACTATGAAATCCCCTTCTCTCATCACAAGTTCCTATCTTCCCATTTCTCCATCTCACTTCTAAACCTAATCAAGATTACTTTGAATATATTTTGAATTTAATTATGCATACACTTTCCTCAGATTGAGAATACCACTATCCCCCACGATCTCTTGTAAGCTCTTTGAGGAATAAGGACTTTCATTTTTGTCTTTATATCCCTCATGGCTAGCACGCTGCCTAGCACAAAGTAGCTATTTGTTAAATAAATGTTTGTTGAACAAAATTATTTATCCTTACCTCTATTCAACTCAGGTTTCTTCCAGTTCATGACCCATATTCTAATTTCACAACCATAAAGATTTAAAATTGGAAGGAACCTAAAAGGTGATTTTGCCTAATCAATACTTAAACAATAATTCTCCCTTAAAACATATCTGTACGTGGTTACCCAGACTTTGCTTGAAGTTCTCATGAATGGAATTCAGTATTCCCTGAGATAGTCAATTGTGTTTTTTGATAATTCTACTTGTTCAAAATTTTTTCTAATCTCATTCTTTACAACTTCTATTCATTACTCCAAGTTGTGCCCTCTATATCAAATCAGAACAAGTCTAATCCCTTTTCCACATGAAAGCCCTTCATGTTTATCATATTTTATTTATCGTATATTTAACATTTATCCTATATTTATCAAATATTTATATCAAAAGTCAAATATTTATTATTTTAAAGATAATGTTAAGAAAATTTCCCCAAAAGCATGAAGGTAAAAAGTCAACGTGCCTGATAATGATTCCTTTATGGAAGTATTTTTAGATTCTGTGGACATGATTCCCACTGGCCACTAATAAAACTGAAAAGACATGGTTAAATGCCCTAATACTTTAACTTCTATTTCTAACCAATGAAAGCAAACACAAGTTGGGCTCTTGCCTTAAAATCTGAGGATCAAGTGTCAATCTCCAATACTTATTCAAAACTGACAGTTCTACAAGACAGAACTGTCTTAAAACGGTAGGCATAAATCAACTCTTATAAATACAACCAGACAATTATTTCATCTCAGTTCAGTAAATATGATATAATGAGTAGCACTCACCAGGAAGAACAATTTGATATAGGTTTTCTGGCTTGTTATTATAGTCAACCATGCCATTACTGCCCTGAAATGTTTATACAAATACCAAAGGGAGAAAAGTCTTTAAAATCCAAACCAACAAGATGCTAAGAAAGATAAAGTTCACTCTATGATCAATAATAACAGTCCAAAGAAATGGACAGTCGTTGGCGTGCTACATTTTCAGTATATACTTAGTTTTTCCAATATCAGAGTACATGAGCAAACAAACAAAATTAAACAGATAAACTATCTACAAAATTAACTTCCTCCTATTATCACATTTACAACTCTTTGTTTTTCGTGGTGGCTTGTCAAAAACTGCTCTTTTCCTTTGGCAGACAAAAGTGAATCTCACAAAACAATTCTGTTTTCCAAACAAGATAAACCCAGGAAACAAGTCTGATGCTAGAATGATCCTCAACAGGCAGCATTTGTTCAAAAAGCTTGTACAAACATCATCACCAAAACATAGGCAAGAAGAAGGCTGGTTACTATGAAAAAAAAGTTGTTATTATTATGGCCAACCAGCTTTATCATTTACATTCTTACTTCCCCTAGCTCATCATGATATGAGTTCAGATTCAGTGTTCAACATAATGGACAACCTTGCAGTCACCATTCGCCACTTTTACAAAGAGAAAATAAAAAAGTCGTCAAAAAGGAAAACCTACAGAAAATATTATAATGTCTAAATCAATTTATAAGATGCCAAAATGAAAATCTTCCTACCCTGAAAAACTGACAATTATTAATGGCTTCCTCTATATAAACGAAGCCACAATCACTTTTTAAATGATCATCTTCTAGGATCTCTTATGCCATTTTAATTGCAACCCTTCTGTGTCACCTACTTACTTTTTTAAAGTGGGAACAGGGAATGGATGCCACTAAAAGGGGCCCCAGATCTTCTCCTTGGTTGTTATCATTATGACCTTTCCCTGAAACATCAAATTGGTAACCTTTTCTGAGCCTTGTAACTGGCTCCGGAGCACTGTTGCACCCCGATACGAGATCTGCTGTTTCGTTCATGGGATACCAAGGTCTTTTTTGCAAAGATGTTTCTCCTTCTGTTCCCTCTTCTGGGAAGATGTTCTCTCAAAACAGTTGTGTTGCCCCTAAGGAAAAATAAAGGAAATAAAATTTAGAAGTAAAAAATGTTTAATGGAAAAAAAAAGAAAAGCAAAAGTAAAAGAAGAATCTGAGAAAACTAAAACAGAACTTTAGTCATAGCAACAAGACTGGCATGACAATGAAATCTCAGAATATTCTACAGTAACTGAATTTTTCAGTTATTTCCTAAATACTTCTGCACTGTGATACAGTCAGAAAAGTGCTGGATCTGAAGTATGAAGCTTTCTTTTATAAAGGGCAGAAATTTTATATATTTACATATTTTATATATTTAAATTTTATACATTTATATATTTTCCTTTAGAAAGCTGGCAGAAAAGACTGCCACTTCCTTCCACTTCCCATCTGCAGCTCTGCCTAGTTTCAACTCTATACAAGATGATCCTGGGCAGGGTGGCTCTTAGTGTCTCTTTTCCCTCCCCAGCATTCTAAGCTTCCTTTTATTTGCTATCTCCTCCCATTCAATTGTAAGCTCCTTGTGGGCAGGGAATGTCTTTCTTTTTCATTTTTGTCCTATACTTGGCACAGAGTACATAGTACATAAAAGGCACTTTAAAAATATTTATTGAATTGGACATATAGGGAAATTGTAGCTAAGGAGGGATGCTTTAATATGGAAAGTTACAGAGATGGTGAATGGGGCCAAAGAAGAGCAAATCTGACACATCCTGTAAAATTGCTAAATGTCCCATTAGTGGGATAATAAAGAACTAAAAGTTCTAGTAAAATAACTAGAGGGAGGAAAATGACAACCACTTTTGGAGGAATGGCTAAACAAATTCTGGTACAGTAATTAACATTCAAAGTAGTATCCTTTGCCCATCAACTGGGGAATGTCTGAACAAGTTATGGAATCTGATTGTGATTGGATACTCTCAGAAAAACCTGCAAAAACTTACATAAACTGATACAAAGTGAAGTGAGCAGAACCAGGAGAAGATTGTACATAATAACAGCAATATTCTGCAATGATCAGTTGTGAATAACTTAGCTACTCTCAGCAAAACAATGATCGAAGACAGTTCTGAAGGACTCAAGATAAAAAATACTATCCAACTCCAGAGAAAGAACTGATAGGATCTGAAAGCAGATAAGGCATACTTTTTTTAAACTTTCTTTTTTTCATTTCTTTTCTTTTACAACATTTTGCATGACTGTACATGCATAACCTCTATCAAATTGTTTACCTTCTCAATGAGGGGAGAGGAAAAGAATTTGGAACTCAGAATTTTTAAAAACAAATGTTCAAAAATTTTTACATGTAATAGGAAAAAAATAAACTGTTTTTTAAAAGTTGTATCCATAATCAAGTGTCTTTCCTTTCCAATCCATCCTTTACCCAGCTGCTTAAATGATTTTCCTAAACTATAGGTATGAACACATAATCACACTACTCAATAAAATCCAGTAACTCTACTACCTTGTAGCTCAAATATAAATCTTTTCTTTGGCAATTAAAGCTCTTCACAGCCTGGTACCTTTCTACTTTAACCACTGCCTTACATTCTACTCTCCTTGCACTTTACAACCTAACTATACAGCCTACTTCACTGTTCATCACACCAAACACTCCATTTACTTTTCTCTGTCTCTATGCAGGTTATTCTCCATCCCCAGAATACATACTCTCCTCCTAATCTTATCCTTAGAATCCATAATTTCCTTTAAGACATAGCCCAAGTATCACTTCTTTCAGGGAAGCCTTTCCTAGTATTCCCTCCCTCCAGTCACTTAGCTAGTGCTAATCACTCTAAGGACTCCTTTCATCTATTCTATATTTCTATTTTATGTTCTGATATATATGTTTTCTTTCCCATGAGAAGGTAAGCTTCTAGAGGTCAGAGAATTTTTTTGCTGTCTCTCTGGGTCTCCCAATATTAGCATGGTACTTAACAACGTAAGCTGTTAATAAATGCATACTGGTTGACTGAAACACAAATATAACAGAATATTAATGTGCTACAAGACGATAAGAAAGCTGAACACAAACATGGAAAAACTGAGATTATATTATATAAAGTAAGCAAAATCAGAGAAACAAGATAAGTAATATCAACAATATTAAATGGAAAGTATAACAAGGCGACTGAAACTGAATGCTGCAAAATTAAGATAAACCTTGGCCCCAAAGAAGAGCTATGAGGATACAACTCTCCTACCACTTCTCTGCAGAAGTAGGTGATCAAGGATATAAACAATGCATATAGCTTCAGACTTTTTCTGAAGTTCATTAATTCATTTCAGAGCTTTTTTGTTTTTCTTCCTTTTTATTATTCGTTAAAATAAAAAAATGGCTCTTTGGGAATGCTTGGTATTAGGCAAATGTAGGTGAGGTAAAAACAAAAGATACTGAAAGAAAAAAAAAAAGAATGAAACCAGAAGGATAACGAACCAAAAAAATGTTAAGAATCTGTCTATTACAGATTGCTCTATTGTTCTATAACAAGGTTCTCTGACAATGCTATCACAAACAAACCATTTGAACATTACAGGTTCTAATGTGCAAAAAACAAAGTAGAAATGGCACTAAAGAAAACAATGCTGAGAAAAACAGCTAGATCAAAACAAGTATACACAGGAGATTCAAGTAAGAGAGAACAATTTTGAGGTCATTGGGCATTAAGGCATTAATCTCATGATTTCTTAAAGAGCAAAAAACATCAGTTAGGAAGAATCATAAATAACATTACTATGGAAAAAAGAATAAAATACTGAGATAGAGATAAATACAGCATGAATAAATAAAATCATCCATTCAGTCATGTCAGACTCTGTGACTCCTTAGACCATACTGTCCACAGATTTTCCTGCCAAAGATGCTACAGTGGTTTGCCATTTCCTTCTCCAGAGGATAATATCAAACAGAGATTAAGTTACCTGCCCAGGGTAAAACAACTAGTGTCTTGAGGCTGGATTTGAATTCGGTCTTCCTGACTCCAGGCCCAGTGCTCTATTCACTGAGCTACCAAGCACCTCCTAGACATACCTTCTCATAAAAATGTTCTAGTGATAAGAAATATAGAAAGACAGATAGCCAGAAATGGATATATTAGGGGAGGGGGGTACTTTAAGAAAAAATAAGGAAAAGTATAAAACAGGGAAACATATACTTGAAAAAGACATAAGTTCATGTGATATTTCCTATACAAAGTTAACATGTTCTTATTTTCAGATGACATTGTTCTGATTACAAAGTTCAGAACAATGCAAAGCTTCCTAAAACAGACCTATAAACACATAAAAGAATTTGACCTAACAATTTACAAGGCAAAACCAAGCAGATAAAAATAGCCTACTGACCAATAAGGGGCAATAAAGTAGCAGCTGCATAGTATAATGTACAGAAGGGTAGCCTAGGAGTTAGACTGTCACATGCTTTACCAGCTACATGAACTTAGGGAAGTTACTTTATCTCCTAGCACCCCAGGTAACTTAGACTATAAACTACAGATGAGTTGAGAATCTAGATGAGTAGAGGGAGTTCCATTTTCTTGCATTGCTCCTATTTCTTTGCCCAATTTTTCCTCTACTGCTTATTTGATTTTTAAATTAAATTTTTTGCTCTTTTTAAAAATCTCCCTCAAGCTCTTCTAGGAATCCTTGTCGTGTTTTTGTCCAATCTGCATTTTTCTTTGAGGCTTTGCTTCTAGATGTTTTCAAGTCCTTCTGAGTTTGCATCTTGAGCTCCCCTGTCACCACAACAGGTTTTCACGGTCAAGTTTTATTTTTGTTGTTTGCTCATTTTTCTGGTCTACCTCTTGATTTTGGACCTTATGCTAGAGTTCAGCTCTGCTCACCTCTGGGGAGTCTGGCCTGAGCTTCTGTCTTTTATGTCCTTCTACTTTCATACCTTAATTTGGAGGCCTGTCAATTTTTGTTGATTCCAAAGTGGTGTGACCCAGGTCTCTTTACTGCCCTCTGGGTGTATACTCTGCTCCTTATACTGATAGGCTCCCTATTCTGTCACAAATGCAAAAACTACTCTCTCTGCTCTGGAACTAGGTAATGGGTGACAAGAGCTGCTAGACAGTGCCTATTTCTGCTCTCAGTATTAGTACAAGGGACTGTAAGATCTGTTTCTGCACAGGATTTTAGTCCCAGCTGTCAGTCAGATACTGTTCCTGTGTTGTGCTCTTGTTTAGCCCCTTACCCTAATGCCTACAAACTTCTCTATCTTCCTAAGCTATCCTGGGGATAGGAAAACTGACTCACTATGACTTTCTTCTTAGCTTCCAGCTCAGAACTCAGTTTGGCACATTTTCTGGGTTAATGTGGAAGAGGTTTTAGGGAAACTAAAGCAAAGCTTTTACCTCTTACTCCACCATCTTGACTCCACCCTTGATTAATTTTAAAAGAACAATTTTCTCTTCTCAAATATATAATTGTTATTAGTAATTTTGGAAAAGGGAAGAGCTAATAGCCAGAAGTAGGAGGTGTTCTAGTGGTATTATAAATTATGTATTTTCATTTGAGTAAGCACCTTGTGGTACATTAAACATGCATTCATTTCTGTGCCTTTGTTCAGTACTGACGCATTCAGGGGTTAGGAAGCCTTTGCTATTGGCAAAGTATCATGGTCATGGCAAGCAAATCTCTAAAGTTTATACAGAAACTAAGCAGCTGGGAGACTGTTATTTCTGAGAAGGTAAAAGAAGCCAAAAGTTAAGCATCTCTTCTCCATTGCTGTTCTCCTCATACTATGTTCCATTTCTCTTACACCAGTGGAAGTGCCTATCACATTTTGAAATTCACACCCCATCAGTAGCCTAGTGGGTGAAAGCTAAATGGCAAGTAAATTAATTCTACCCCAATGTTCTTTTAAGCATAGTTTGCCCAACTGATCTAGTTTTGACTGTGTACCACTGAAATTCATTGTGTTAAATGGCATGAGGTTAAGTTCTCAGTTGGGGAAAGGGGAAGCCAAGGGAAATCTGAAAGGAATGAAAAGACTTAGAAGAACAATTATTTTGAGTAGAAGAATGAGTTGCTAAAGGAGGTATATACGATTGCCTAGCAGGCATGAGCACCCAGTTAAAATTGCTACTGATAATAAGTCTCAGTATATTCATTGTATTATATATTAGTGTTGTACTCAAAAAGTGAAAATGGAACATATGCTGAAGTATGTTAAGCAAGCAGTGGATTTTATATATTTTCAAGGACTGACTCAATGAGTTTTCTTCATTACTCTTGGAAATTATAAGTGGGCAGGAAGATTTACTTTATTATACAGAAATTCACTGGTTTTCCTGTCATTAGGGTTGGTTTTTTTTTTTAACAATTTTGATAACTTTGCCATGAAATAAAAATGTTTTTTAAAAATGAAAGGGAAAGTCGCCAGAATTTAATAAGAACTGGTTTTAAAGGTTGGCTTTCATCATAGATATTAGATATAACGATATATGTAGCTATTAAATGTAGTGAATTTAAAACTTTTAGGATGAAAACAGGCTTTAATACTTATATACAAATGCAGTAAAGCATCTAAAACTTGATCTTTGGAAAAAGCAACTGAAACATTGTGGTTTGACTCCTTTTTATACATGTAAAAATGAATGAGTCATTTGATTTTTAAAATTTCAACAACCATGCCTCAAATATTCAAGAATTACTATTTGAATTTGAAAGGCTATTCAAAGAATTCAGAATGTGTGAAAACAACTTTTTAAACTATTTGGGGCTTCATTTTCTCTTGATATTTAGAGTGTGAAAAGTAACATTCAAATGGAACTTTGAAATTCAATGAAACACAGTGTTAAAAAAAAAAAGTATAATGAAGTTATTAGTGTTCCAGATTTTTACTCTTACTTGCCAAGATATATTTTTTAAAATGTGCATGTCTGTTGCAAGAATTGTAGCAATGTTGGGTAGTACATACCTAAGCAGGCAATTATTTTCACTCCTGAACACTTAAAACTTCATATAGGGTGAGATTAACAAATGAGCATTTATCATCCATGCTGAAAACTACATTATCATAAAGGATTATACCTGATAGTAATAAAATAATTTCTGGCAAAAGACACAAAGTTTCAAGCAAATAATACTAAATTAATTCTGAATCTTTTTGAAGTGACACTGTTCAGAATAATTATTCTGAATATTTTATATTAAAACATAAAACTGTAGGCTTCTTTTTATCTATAACTAGTTCCTACCAGATTTGTATTTAATACACATAAAAATGTTAACAAATTATCAAATTCACAATACTAATACAATTCATTTTTTAAAATTAGTTCTATCTAGTTCCTATACTATTTTAATGTGTTGATGCGTTAATAAAAAAATAAATACAAAAACATGTGGCTTCACCCCACTTGATAAATGGTCAAAGGATATGAACAGGCAGTTTTCAGAAGATGAAATTAAAGACATATATAAGCACATGAAAAAATATTCCAAATCACTAGTGATTAGAGAAATGCAAATCAAAACAACTCTGAGGTACCACATCTCACTGGTCAGCCTTGCTAAGATGACAAAACAGCAAAATGATAAATGCTGGAAAGGATGTGGAAAAGTCAGAACAGTAATGTACTGTTGGTGGAGCTGCAAACTAATTCAACCATTCTGGAGAGCAATCTGGAACTATTCCCAAAGGGCTATAAATAAGTGCATACCCTTTGACCCAGCAATCCCACTTCTAGGGTTATATCTCAAAGAGATCAGAGAAGTGGGAAGAGGACCTGTACGTACAAAAATATTTATAGC
>JAQQSW010014429.1:0-12107 GCA_028646575.1 Pseudocheirus occidentalis | reverse complement strand
GGAGTAAGGGAAAGAATTTATAATTTAAAATTCTAAAATCATATGTTAATATATATATACATATATATATACACATATATACACACACACACACACACACACACACATATATATATATATATATATATATATAATTTACATGCAATAAGATATACAGGCACTGGGATAGGAAGATCCATCTTGCTCTACCAGAAATCAGAGGGGTGATGGGGGAAGATATAGGAGAGAGCAGTTTGGGGGAGGTGGTATACAGTGGGATTGCTGTTTTGGGAGGTGGGTAGGGGAAAGTTGGGGAGAAAATTTGTAACTCAAAATCTTGTGGAAATCAATGACGTAAACTAAAAATAAACATAAGTTAACTAGAAGAATAAAAAGAATATTTCCCAATAGAACCTTCTCCCATCTCAAAAGTAAGGCCTCCTTCCTCTTATTCTCATTTTCCTTATCTCCCTTTTCCTGCTCACCCAGTCGACTATAGACCCTTTTCTTTCTGAGACCACAAAAGTCACCTTCTCCTCATTGCTAGTCCTTGATTTGACCTCAGTGCATCACTCACTTTTCTCTATTTCCTTAGTCTCTTCTCCCCCACCTTTACCTTCTCCTGCTATAATATAGCCCCACAAGAGAAGAATTTACCTATAGATAAACTGCTGCCAAGTTCTGTCCACAACAGGCCCTTACCACCTCTTTGCTGTTACCCCTATAAGATTCCCTGTTTCTTTGTGTACATTTAGAAAGAAATTTTTATTGGCTTCTCTATTGTCACTCTGTTGCTGTTACTGCCCTTGCCTGCTGCATTTCTTTACTCCTGTACTTCCATTTAGGGTATTTGAGAGGCAAATAATCTCTTCAGTTCTGGTTTTCTTCCTAAAATGTGTCAAACATTTCTTTATTACTGAAATCCATCTTTTGTCCTATATAGTTGAGCTCAGATTTGCAGGATGGGTCACCTTGGGCTGCATACTGAGCTCCATTGCTCTTCAGAAAACGTTATTCCATTTGCTCTTCCTTTTTCTAGAGAGTGAAGAATAGTCTTGTGTTATTTGAGTGTCCTTTCCTTTGTATTTGAAGGCCTTTCTCCTATTGCCTTATAGAACTTGTTATTCCTGAATTGATTATTAAATTTAACCACTATGGGCCTTGGAATTTGGAGCCTTAGGTTTTCTTTCTATGAGTTCTTGCTGTTAGAATTTCATTTTCTGTGTTTAGGAGTTCTGGACAGTTTTTTTTTCTATTTTCTTCATTCTGGTGTTAAGGTTTTTGGTCCTGTTGTGTTCTTGGGATACCTAAGATCGTTAGATTGTCTCTGTCTATCCCTGTCTTTGAGTTCAGTATGTTTTGTTTGCATAGTAAGCATATTTTCTTTCACTTTTATTATTTTTCTTTTTGCTTCTCTTCTTTTAGATTGCCCTTCTGTTCTGTCAATTTACATTCCTCATCTTCTCTTGTTTCTTTGGTGAGGCTTGTCACTGCAGATTCATTTTTTTCTATTGTGTTCATTATTTTTGTTGAGCAGGCCATTAATTTTGCACTTATAATTCTCACTTTCCTTTTAAATGACTCAGGGATGGCAAGTTTTGGTTTCATGTTCCTCAAATTCCACAGGATCTTCTGTCTCATCAAGTGTTGGATCATTTTCCTTTTTTTCTTTGTTAATATTTGTTAACAGATGCCTAAACTCATTTACTAGATTTTGAGGCCATTTCAATTCTTACTGTTTTTCCTGTTGATTTATCTATGTTCAAGGTTTTCTTCTTCCTAAAATCTTTGGTACTTTTAGTCTTTTCCCTTCACTTGGTTTCCTTGTCCCTCACTTCCTGACTCTTTTAAATCTCTGATTGTGGTTTCCTTGGGGCTAAATCTCAAGGTGTCTCAGCCTCCTTCCACATGGGACAATTCACAGTTTACCGGCCTAAGTCTCTGCCCCAAATGACTTTTCGGTGGTCAGAACTATTCCCAGTTGGATAGGGACTAGTCTCTCAGGGTTAGTGGAGTACAAAAGTGCCCCTCATGCATAGTATCTTCTAGTGACATGTCCTACTAGTGTTTCTCAGTTCTCTGGCTTGACATCAGCAGTTCAGAGCCTGCTTTCCCTGAAAATGGCAGAGCTTGATTTCCCCAACATCAATGCTTCAGGGTCACAGCCCCTGATAGGCTTTTGCTCCTGAACAGTAATACCCAAACTCACTGTCACATTCTGATCAAAATTCTGCAGCCTAGAACTGGTTCCTACAGCACATGGAAAAAGGGAGTGAGGGAATGGAGTGCAGGGGGCAGGTTTGATGTAAGCCTTTGTCATGCCTTTGGATATGCTAGGACAGTTTCACTGACAATAACTTGGAAAGTATGGAAAGGTATTGAGTGAACTCAGGGTTAGTGAGCACCAGTTTCTGAGGATGGTGAGGGTTTTTTTAACCTTTTTTTGGATGCTAGGTGTCCATGGAGACAGCTGAAGTTGTGTTATTTTTGGCACATAAATTCTCTTTTGGAGAGGTTTTAGAGGTTGTGGGGATCAGAGAAAATCTCTAGTCTACTATGTTGCTACTCCTGTGACCCCCAAGAGATTTCTATGGCATGGCAGAGAAAGTTCTGAAAAAAAATGAGTTAGAAGTACAGCCAGATCTTGTTCAAGTTTAAATGTCAGAGGGTAAAGCATAGTATACAAGGTTATAAACACTGAAGAGTGCTGGGACCACTATAGTTACCAAGAACTTCTAACCATTTTCAGAAGCAGGTCTTTAAGATAATTACATGCTATTCAGGGCATCTATTTCAACCATCCTAAACTATTCTAAGAAGTTGTGTCTCTGACCCCCTCTTGCTATTTTCCAGAGAAGAAACTTCAAAAATATCCTTCAATAACTAGATCTGTTTTTTAGGAAGTTTAAGAACAATATTAATAGGCAGATCTGAGTTAAAATCTAGTGTCAGATACTTGCTAACTATTCTTATTATTGTTGTTTAGTAGAAATACAGTCATAATAGTAGTAGACCTTGTCATTATTTCCATGGTCATTGTCAGAGTAGTAAGGATCAAACAATACTTCATATTTAATAAGACAAAAGAATAGGGATAAATGCAAAGTTGTTCTCTTCAGTTAAGAAAACAATCAGTAGTGTAAGTTAAAGAAGAGGGAAAGATAACTACCCCTAAGTAAATATCAATAACACATGGGGCATTAGTGGGCTTTAAACTCAATGTGAGGTGACAGTGTAATATAATTTATCTAAAGAAGAGAAGACTTAATTGCTCTAAATATTTGAAGATTATATCATACAGAGATCTACGTGATCAGACTTAGTCTTTCTGGCAGTTGGAGGGGAAAATTTGAGGGAATAGATGCAACTTAGTTATATTTAAGGAAATCTTTCCTAAAAATTAGAGATTTTGAAAAAAAAAGTGAAATGAGTTTGTTTTTTCTAGATGTAGTGAGTTTTGGCTTTGTATTTGCCAGTGATTTCATACAGGTCATTCTTTCTCAGGAATGAATTGGACTAGATGTTCTCTGAATTAGATCTCTTTAGGGAAGTTCTGGGATTCTCTATGCTATCTTCGACTTTCATATCCATCTTCTCAACTGATTATCACTCAAACTCTATAAAGTAAGGGGTATAAGTGCTAATATTTCCATTTTACAGATAGGGAAACTGAGTCTCAAAAGAATAGAACAATTTACTCAGTTACTGAATGGATAAGTAGTGAAATTAGGGTTCAAATCCAGGTCTCTTGACTCAAAATCTATGGTTCTGATGTCCAACATTCCCATCCAGCTGCTTCTCCAGTTATCTAATCCTCTTAGTTTCATACCCTCACTAGGGGCTAAGTAGGAGTCAATGAGTCACATCTTATTTTCTAGTTAGATGAGCCCCAGTTACAACTAGTTGTGGCTAAATTAAGACCATTTAGAAAAGGAACTACAAAGTGAGGGCAATGCTTAACTCGGAAAAATAAATTTTCATGGCAGAATCTTATGTTTATGGAAAGCAGATACAGAAATATTTGTCTGTGTATGTGTGCATGTGTGCACATGTATGTGTATAGAGGGTCCTGGTTCTCTTTAAAATCATACCATTTAGGTGACTGCCCATTACACGTATATCTAAGGATAGTCATTCCCCCAGCTTCTGCTCTACACTCTTCTATTCCTGCCACATTCATTCTCCATGGAAGTGATTTCCTTCTCATGGTTACAAAATCCATTTTCTTTTCAGAATCTACCCTTCTAGCCCTGCTTTCTCATCTTTCCCTTAGTTCCTTGGATAGTAGCAAGAGGAGAGGAACTTCTTAAGAAAGATCCTTCCTCTCCCTGGACTCCATGTTTTCCTTTGGCACCTCTAATTTATCATTTGCTCTTTCTTCCCCTCCAGTGATGTCTGCCTCTCTGTTTGCTCACCTGGAAATCCACATATTTCCTGTTCCACACTGATTAGATTGTGTCTTCCAGGTCTGCTCCGTTGAGCCACTTCTTCAATCAGATGCTCACTTAGCACAATCACCTAATTATGTGGGCTTTAGTGCTATTGTATTTTTATATACACTTTTACAATTGATTTTGGGCAGGGAGGAATTCAGTTGTTGAAGGGCTCTACATGCTGGTTTTGTGGGCATATTACATTTTTAGAAAAATCAATTTCTGGTTGCATAGGCATTTATTAAACTATAGATTCAAAAGGAATCCCAGAAAGGTTGGGTAGTGATTTGGTGGGGAAATGAAAAGAGAAGGCACAGGTCATCTGGCCACAGATGAGGGCATTTCCCCTTAGTGCTCAGCTAGAGGACCTTGTATTTGTGCTCTATAGGTTTGAGGAATAGATAAAAATTATGGAATTTCAGAGATGAAAAGGACTTTAGAGATCATCTGATTTGATTATCTCATCCTTTTTTATTTGAGGGGTGAGGCAAGGCAATAGGAGCTAAGTGACTTGCCTGAGGTCACATAGCTAGAAAGTGTCAAGTGTCTGAGGCTGGATTTAAACTCAGGTTTCCCTTGACTCAAGGGCGGGTGCTTTATTCAATGTATCACCTAACTGCCCACTTGACTCTCTCATATTATTGAGGAGGGAGTATTAAAGGGGTGACTTTATCCAAGTCATCCATGCCACAAATAGTGTATGCATTCAAGTATTAATCCTAAGTACAACATTGTACATGATGCTACCTGGGTTTAAAGATAAGCAAGACTCTGTCTTTAGGCAGCTTTGAGGTGCTTACAAACCAGTTGGATAAAGAATACTCTCATCAAGGGTAGCAATAATAACTAGCATTTATTTAACCCTTAAGGTATACAAAGAACTGTACAAAGGTTTATCTCTTTTGATCCTCACAACAGTTCTGGCAGGTAAATGCAATAATTACTCCCATTTCACAGGTGAAATGAGGCTGAAACTGAGTGACTTTCCCAAGGTCATCCAGCTAGTAAGTATATGGGGCAGGACTGAATTAAAATCTTCCTGCATTTAAGTGCAACACTCGATCCACCGTAAGCCTAGCAGCCATGAAACCAATGACACTGAAGGTCAAGAAGTGGGAGATATGACACAGATAAAATATAAAATGGAATGTTCTAAGTGTCTCTGTAAGTCAGATCTCAATGATATTGAAAATTCTTAGAAAGTAAAGATTATTTTAGACTTGTGGAATCTAGAAAGAATGCATGGAGACAGCTTTGGAACAAGGTCTAGGAGAATGGGTAGGATTTTGTGTACTATTTTTTTTTGTTTTTTGGAGGGCAGTTGGGGATAAGTGACTTGCCCAAGGTCACATGGCTCGTTTTTTGTGTTAAGTTTCTGAGGCTGGATTTGAACTCAGGTACTCCTGACTCCTGGGCTGATGCTCTATTCACTGCGCCACCTAGATGCCCCAAGAATGGGTAGGATTTTAATAAGAAGATGTAATGATGATGATAATACTAGTTCTGTGGTGTCTGGGAAGGACAGTATAGACATTGAAAAAGGTGCAAACAAAGGACTAGAAGCAGGAAACTACAAGATCTGTTGCTAGAACAGTGAGGACGATAGGGTGCCTCAAACATGGTTCCTCAAACATAGAGTATAGGGACAGGAGAAATGTAAGACCAAGGCTGCAAAACATTGCTAGTGTCAGATGGTGGAGGACCTTGAATTTGAGACTAAGATATTTGGACTTAATGCTTTAGTCTTCTGGGTTGAAGGTTTCTAAGCTGACCAATGAAAGGAGATTGATCCCATAGCAGATAAGAGTTATAGTTGGCTTGAGTAGTCTGCACCACACTTTCAATAAAGAATTCTCAAAGGTAGTGTTATTACAGAGATGCATGAATAGAAAAGAAGATGTATCAGTTATGTTGATAAGATTGAAGGATAGGGTGCTGAGGTGACCGAGTATAGGCAGCAACCCAGATGATCTCTTTAAATATTCCCATCTAACCAAACTTTAGAACAACTCCTCAAATCAAATTTTGGAATAGCAGAGTCAACAAAAAGTCAAAGTGAGACATTTTTCCATCTTATGAAAACTGAGTAAGTCACTAGGAGAGGTCTGTGACACCATGTTGGGGGCCAATCTAGATTGCATGCAAGTGCAGGCAGCACCAGCAGAAGCTTCAAGGACACTCAGACCAGAGACAATAACAAGGGGGTCAAACAACTGGTCAGAGTGAGATTATAGGGAATGCTTTGCTGGCATTTGGTACAGCTGGTATTAACTGGCAAGTTTATTGCCTAAAAGCAGTCCTGGGTCTCAGTTACAGAGCAGAAAGGACAGTGATAATCAGTCACAACGGATGAGGGATTCTGATCCCAGTTCTAAGGCAAAGAGGAGTGTTAACATTTGTGGCTACAGAGAATCAGGGGCCCTTTCTGAGTAAAGACCAGAGCACATCCAGAAGAACAGTGACCACACCTTTCCCTAGATCACGCCACCTTGAAAGCATGAAAAACTTTCAGATCACCAAAGATAGCTCTGAAAACTGTGGTGTGGAAAAGGCTGAGGCTTAGAATAGTCCCTTCCCATTCCCAGGTAAGTAGAACCCAACTTTAATATGAAGTCCAAAGTCAAGAAGTACACTAGAAAAATGAGCAACCAACAACAACAAAGAATTTGACCATAAAAAGCTCCTTTGCTGGCAGAGAGGACCAAGACATAAATTCAGAAGATGAAAACAATGTGATAATAGTTACAACCAAAGCCTCAAAGAAAAATTCTAATTAGACAAAAACCCAACAAGAATTAAAGAAGGAGATAACAATAGTCGAGGAAAAAACTGGAAAAAGAAATGACAGTGATGCAAGAAAATTACAAAAAGAGAATTAACAGCTTGGTAAGAGAAACAAAAAACAATGAAGAAAATAATACTTTAAAAACTGAATTGGACAAATGATAAAAGAGACACTAAAAGTCACTGAAGAAAAGAGCTCCTTAAAAAAGAGAGTAAAACCAAATGGGAAAGGAGGTACACAAAGTCAATAAAGAAAAGAATTCCCTAAAAAGCAGGACTGGCCAAATAGAAAAAGGAATTACAAAAGCTCATTAAAGAAAATAATGCCTCAAAAATTAGAATTGAGCAAATGAAAGCTAATAAATCCATGAGACATCAAGAAACAAAGTCAAAAGAATGGAAAAATAGAAGAAAACATGAAATACATAATCAGAAAAACAATTGACCTGTAAAATAGATCAAAGAGAGATAATTTAGGAATTACTGAACTACCAGAAAGTCATAGTCCAAAAATGAGCCTAAATACCTTATTTCAAGAAAATATACAGGAAAACTGTTCCAGTAGCTTTGACCCAGAGGGTAAAATAGAAATTGTAAGAATCCGTCAATCACTACCTGAAAGAGATCCCAAAATGAAAACTTCCAGGGTGGATGGTATAAAGTATAAAAAGAATGGCAAAGTAGGAGCTGGGCAGCTAGGAAGCAGAATAGATAGTGTATTGGGCCTTCAGTCAGGCAGACCTGAGTTAAAATCTGGCCTCAGACATTTACTAGCTTTGTGAAGCTAAGCAAGTCACTCTACCTCAGTTTTCTCATCTGTAAAATGATCTGCAGAAGGAAATGACAAACCACTCTAGCATCTTTCCCAAGAAAACCTCAAATGGGGTGACAGAGAGTTAGACATGATTGAAAAATGACTGAACAACAACAATTGTCTTGATCATAAGATCAAGTTTTTCATAGTTGATTATCCTTACGATATTGCTATTAGCATGTAAACAGTTCTCTTGGTTCTGCTCACTTCACTTTGCATGAGTTTATATAAGCCTCCCTAGGTTATTTTGAAATCATCCTGCTTGTCATTTCTTAAAGCATAATAGCATTCTGAAACAATTATATCCCACAATTTGTTCAACCATTCTCTAATTAGTGGGCATCCCGTTGATTTTCAATGATCTGCCATGTCCCCTCCAGTATTTATCATTTTTTTTCTGTCATGCTAGCCTGTCTGATAAATGTGAAGTGGTATCTCAGTGTTTTTTTTTAATTTGCATTTCTCTAATCAGTATTGATTTTGAGCATTTTTTCATGTAACAATAGTTTTGATTTTTTCTTCTGAAAACTGCCTATTCAAATTCTTTGACTATTTATCAACTCGTGAATCATTCCTTTTTTAAAAATCAATTTGACTTATTTCCATTCATATTTGAGAAATTAGGTCTTTATAAGAGAAACTTTTTGCAATTTTTTCCCTAGTTACTGTTTCCTTCTAAGTTTGGCTGCATTAATTTTGTTTTTGTCAAAGCTTTTTATATTTTCATGTAATCAAAATTATATGATTTCCCCCCACAATTTTGTCTCTCTCTTAGTCTTCTCTTTTTCTTAAATCTGACAGGTACACTTTTTTCCCATTCTCCCCTAATTTACTTATGAATCATGTAACCACTTTGACCTTATCTTGATAGACAGTATGAAATGTTGGTTTATGACTATTTTCTGTCAAACTGCTTCCTGGTTTTTCCAGCAATTTTTGTGAAATGATGAGTTCTTACCCTCAAAACTTGACTCTTTGGATTTATCAAACACTAGATTACTATAGTAGTTTAATACTGTGTATTATGTACCTAATCCATTCCAATGACTCACCATTCTATTTCTTAGCCAGTACGAAATTGTTTTGGTGATTACTACTTTGTAATATAGTTTGAAATCTGGAACTGCTAGGGCTGCCTTCCATAACATTTTTTTCATTGATTCCCTTGATATTCTTGATCTTTTATTTTATTTTTCAGTAGTTTGATATGTCTATGGATAAGTAAATTAACTGGGGCAGAGTTGTGATTTTCATTGTATAGACTCAGCCTACCCATTAACAGTTAATATTTCTCCAGTTGTTTAGATCTGTCTTTATTTGTGTGAACACTGTTTTGTAATTGTGCTCTTTTATCCCTTAGTTTGTCTTGGCAAGTAGACTCCCAAGTATTTTATATTGTCTGCAATTATTTTAAATTTAATTTCTTTTTCTATCTCTTTCTGTTCTGTTTTGTTGGTAGTATATAGAAATGCCGATGATTTATATAGGTTTATTTTGTATTCTGTAGTTTTGCTGAAATTGTTAATTGTTTCAACAAATATTTTAGTTGATTCTCTAGGGTTCTTTTATTATTCCATCATATAATCTGCAAAGAGTGATACTTTTGTTTCCTCGTTGCCTATCTTTATTCCTTCAATTTCTTTTTTTTAAAATTTTATCACTATAGCAAGCATTTCTAGTACAATATTGAATAACAGTGTTGATAATGGGCATCCTTGCTTCACCACTAATCTTGTTGGGAAAGTTTCAAGTTTATCCCCATTACAAATAATGCTTGCTTTTAGTTTTAGATAGACACTAATTATCATTTTAAGAAAGGTTCCATTGAAAAATGTTTTGCATTATTTCGCATATGTCATTGATCTCGCATTGTTTACCTTCTCAGTGGGTAAGGGAAGTTTGGGAAGAAGAGAGAGAAGTTGGAATCCAAATTTAAAAAGAAAAGAATTTAAAGATAAGTAAATAATATATTTTAAAAGAGAAAAAAGAAAGGTTCCATTGAATCCTATTCTTTGTAGAATTTAATAGAAATGGATTTTATATTTTATCAAAAGTTACATGTTTTACCAAAACCTTTTCCTATATCTATTGATATAATCATATGACTTTTTGTTATTGTTATTGATATGGTAAATGATGTTCACAGTTTTCCTAATATTGGACCAGCTCTATATTCCTGGTATAAATCCCACCTTGTCATAGTATATGATATGATCTTTGTGATATATTGCTATAATCTTCTTGTGAATATTTTATTAAAATTTTTGCATAGATATTCATTAAAGAAATTTGTATATAGTTTTCTTTTTTTTGTTCTCCTTAATTTAAGTATCAAAACTGTATTTTTGTCATAAAATTTTGGTAGGACCCTGTCTTTGCCTATTTTTCCTAATAGTTTATATAGCATTGGGATTTATTGCTCCTTAAGCATTTGGTAGAATTCACTTGTGAATCCATCTGGTCCTGGAGATTTTTTTCTTAAGGAGCTAATTGATGGCTCATTTGATTTCTCTTTCTAAGATGGAGCTATTTAAATTTTCCATTCCCTCTTCAGTTAATCTGTGCAGTTTATATTTTTGTAAATATTCATGCATTTCAGTTAGAGTGTCATTTTTCCTGGGCTTATAATTGGAGAAAATAATTACTTTAATTTCATTTTCATTGGTGGTGTAGTCACCCTCTACATTTTTGATACTAGTAATTTGGTTTTATTTCTTTTCTTTAAAAAAATCAAATTAACCAATGGTTTATCTATCATATTGTTCTCCTCCCCCACTGCCATGGCTCCTAAAACCAGTGCCCACTTTTATTTATTAGTTCAATTATATTTTTGCTTTTAATTTTAGTAATCTATCCTTTGATTTTTCAAAATTTCCATTTTGACATTTAACTAGCCATTTTTAATTTTTCTTTTTCTTTTAGTTGCATGCCCAATTCATTATCTGCTCTTTCTTTTATTGATGTATGTATTTAGAAACATAAAGTTTCCTGTAACTACTGCTCTGGCTATACCTCACAAATTTTGGAATGTTATCTCATTGTTGTTCTTCTCTTTAATGAAATAATTATTTCTATGGCTCATTATTTGACCCACTTATACTTTAGGATTAGATTATTTATTTTCCAATTAATTTTTAATCTATGCTTCCACAGCTCTTTATGAAATGTAATTTTTATTGCATTTTGATCTAAAAATCATACATTTAATGCTTCTGCTTTTCTGCATTTGTCTGTAAAAATTTTATGCCCTGACATATGGTCAATTTTTATGCACCTGAAAAAATGTATACTCCCTTCTATTTTCATTCAGTTTTCTCCAGAAGTCTGTCATATATAACTTGCCTAAAATTCTATTCATCTCCTTGGCTTTTTTCTTATTTGTTTTATAGTCATATTTATCTAGCTCTGAGAGGGTAAAGTTGAGTTACCCATGAGTATAGTGGTATTTTTAAATTATTCGTGTAATTCACTTTAACTTTTCCTTTAAAAATTTGAATGCTGTCCCATTTGGTGCATATATATTTAGTGCTGATATTACTTCATTGTCTGTGATTCTCCTTATCAAGATGTAGTTCCACTGCTTATCCCTTTTAATTAGGTCTATTCTTGCTTTTTATTTGTCTGAGATCAAGATTGCTACCCCTGCCTTTTTTTACTTCAGCTGAAGCATAATAGATTCTGCTCCAGCCCCTTGTTTTAACTGTGAATCTCTGTTTCAAAAATGTTTCTTGTAAGCAACATATTATTGGATTGTGGTTTCTAATCCATTCTGCTGTTTCTTTTTGGTGGATGAGTTCATCCCATTCACATTTAAAGTTATGATTGCTAACTCTCCACATTTCCTTCCATCCTAATTTCTTTTTTTTATCATTCTGTCTGTTTTTGTCCCTCTGTCTCTGTGTCTCTGTCTGTCTCTCTTTCTTCTTCTTCTTCTTCTTCTTCTTCTTCTTCTTCTTCTTCTTTTTCTTCTTCTTTTTCTTCTTCTTCTTTTTCTTCTTCTCCTCCTCCTCCTCCTCCTCTTTCTCCTCTTCCTCCTCTTCCTTCTCTTCCTCCTCTGCCCCCTCCTCCTCCTCCCCTTTCTCCTCCTTCCCCTTTTT
>JAQQSW010014428.1:0-12107 GCA_028646575.1 Pseudocheirus occidentalis | reverse complement strand
GGGTCTTACAGTGTGATCAATGTTCTGGGCTGAGGGGTAGGGACAAAAAGGGGAGAAAATTTGTAACTCAAAACTTTGTGGAAATGAATGATGTAACCAAGAAAATAAATTAAAATTTAAAAAAAAATAAAGAAGTTTAGTAATAGCTTTATGGTTTTACACTTGGACAGTCCATGAAACAAATGAATGTGCTAAATCTATGGGAGGAAATGTAAAGGAAAAAATCCTCACATTTTTATATGAATGAATTTAAAAATAATTTAATGTGATATTGACCACTTAGCCTGAGAACACAACTTTTCAAATCTCATGCTTTTAACATGAGAATAAAAAGAGTGTTAAGTGTGTCCTTGACTTCAAGGAACAAGTAGTATAATGGGACAGATAACCTGCAACCAACTGTGTACATGAAAACTTGTATTGTTGTTCCACCATTTTTCATGCCTAATTCTTGGTGATTCAATTTGGGGTTTTCTCGCCAAAGATATTGGAATGATGTGCCATATTTGTCTCCAACTCATTTTACAGATGAGAAGAGTGAGACAAATAAAGTTTAGTAACATGCCTAGGGTCTTCAGATAGTTAGGTGCTTGAGACTATATTTGAACTCAGAAAAGTGAGCACTCTATGACATCTAGCTACCTCTAAAGCTGATACAGAGTAAATAGAAAGTGATCTCAGTGGGGCAGCTAGCTGGTGCAGTGAATAGAGCACTGGCCCTGGAGTCAGGAGGATCTGAGTTCAAATTTGATCTCAAACACTTAACACTTACTAGCCATGTGACTTTGAACAAGTCACTTAACCCCAAATGCTTTGCCCTCTCCCTTCTAAAAAAGAAAACCAAAAAAAAAAAAGATTTGATCTCAAAAGGAAGACACTAGCATTGAGAGGAATAGGGAAAGTCTTACTGAAGAATCATTTCAGGGCTCATTACATAAACATGTTCATCATTCTGGATTCACCAGGACTTCTGAATGATTAACATATTTACTGAAAGTAGCAGGGGTGTACAATGACGGGGATGAGGATTCTCACCTCACAATAACATCCCGTTCATTTAACCAACCTCTTTTATGTCTCGGTCGTATTGTAGGAAAGTCAGTGTAGATGAATGGGTTGCTTAGTACCAATGTTGCCATACATTGTGTTTTGCTTAATGGATTTCAAAAAGGATCTGTTTCCTGGTGGCAAAAAACTGGAAATGAAGGGGATGCCCATCAATTGGGAAATGGTTAAACAAGTTGTGGTATATGAATGTAATGGAATACTATTGCTATAAGAAATGGGGAGGAGATGGACTTCATATTTATTTGGAGAGACTTATACAAACTGAGGCTAAGTGAGAAGAGCAAAACCAGGAAAAAATTATACACAATCACGGATACATCATATGTGTGACAACCACCCTTGATAAACTGGACTCTTCTCAGCAATGCACAATTATAAGACAACTCTACAAATCTCAGGATGGAAGAAGATATCTACATTCAGAGAAAGATCTAGAAAAAAAAACAGAGTTTAAAAGGAGACAGAAGAAGTTTACATGCCATCATTCTTTGCCATGTTTGAATTTGTTTCTTTTTCCCATTTTTCACTCCATTGGTTACAATCCTTCTATATAACCAGACTAATGTCCAATGTGAAAGTATTTTAAGATTCTATACTTGATTGCATGCCACCATGGGGGTGTGGGGAGAGGGTGGGGAGAAAATGTGAAATTGAAGGGATTCTTAAACTGAATCTTGTAAACTAAAATCAAATAAATAAATCAATTTTAAAAATAAAAATAAAAATAAAAAAGGATCTGTTAAATAGGAACTATGTGTTCCCTGCACATTTCAGTACATATGAATGTATTAATTTTAACAACACTCTTATAAGTAGTACTTCAAGTAATCATGATTTCATTACAACATACATCCCATCCATAGATCACAGCACTTCTATGCCTTAGTAAATAGTTCCATAGTTTTGATGGACAAAACATGAATTGCTTGTTCCCAGTCTTCCTGTAAGAAGTATATCTGAATTTTACTAGGCTAGTCTTCAAACCATAGCAACATAGTACTATGGCATATTGGATAGAATGTTTGCCTTGCAGTCAGATAGAATTGGGTTTGAGTTCCATTTCAGACTCATAATAGCTGTGTAACTCCAAGCAAGTCATTAACCTTAGAGCCTTGGCTTCCTCATCTATAAAAGTGAGGACCATAATAGCACCAACCACATAGGGTTATTGTGAGGATCAATTAAGTTATGGTGTATGGAGTCCTTAGCAAATTTTATTGCGCTGTACAAATGTAGTCTATACTTCTTATCATCCTCCTCCTCATCTTCATCAATATCATCAATTAATTTAACATCATCATGACCATCTCAATCAACATCATCATTGCCAACTCTGTCCTAGAAACCTTTTTTACCTTTGTAGGACCTAAAAGAGTTTGCTTTCTATTGATTTAGCCTTGGGAAATCTCAGACCACCCTCAGGCCATATAAAACATTAGAGACAAACTTCAAAGGAGGCAGAAAAAGGATCATCTCCATTTTATTCAGCGGATAAATCATTTCTTCTACATGCAGGAAAATGAGTTAAATCTAATCTCAGGTGCTTTCTAACTGTGTGAACTTGGCTAAGTCATTTAATTTCTCCCTGTTTCCTCATATGTAAAGTGGAGAAAATGGTAGAACCTAAATCCCAGGTTTCTTGTGAGGATGATATGAGATAATATATGTAAAAATAATAAGGAACCTTAAGGCACAATATAATTAATCATCATCATTGTTGTTATTACATAGAGATGAAAACATTAAAATGCACAGTAATTAAGTGAACTGATAATTAGTTAGCACATTGAAGGATGGGTTAATAAAACCTCCAGAATTTTAACTCCTTCATTGATCTTGCTTAATTTCAGAAGCAAAGTATTGTCAACTTGAGACCATTTTTTCTTTATTCAATGCTTTTCATAATTGATTACACCTGTCCACTTAACCAGAAAATAGTAATCACTGCCTTCCCACTCTTCACTCCATCCATATTCCTCCCTACCTTATTAAAACCACAAAATATGTACATTTTTGGATGCATAAAATAGCTTTCATTCTGGTTCATATAACTCAAACACAATTTGATTGCTTAAAGAGAGAATGTAGAGGGTGAAGAAAATATGTTGATCCATCACTAGGGATACATTCTTGATATAATTTCCAAGCTGGAGGCATAGCTCTGTAAAGCATTTACACAGATGATTAATTAGAGTCCTCTGCTTGCAAATATGATCCCACCATGAAGGCTCCCTTCACAGATATTAAGCTTTGTCAGAATAATAAAGACAGTCAACAGATGATGATAAAATACAAATGTTTATTAAAATGTTCATAATTCTTGGCTAATTTTCCTCACTTCCAGAGAAGTTTGCTTTTGTGTCTGTTGATGAAAAAAACAATTAAAATTGATACAGAGTCCTCCAAACTAACTATGAAATTTAATAGTCAGATGACTCCCAAATCTACATTTTTAGCTTTAAGTTTCCTCTTTTTTGTCAATTTCATATCTGAACTAAATAATCATAACATATCTATATAGCACTGTAGAGATTATAAAGTGATTTTCTCTTTATAAATAAGGTAGTTTTAAAATGTTTAGCAAAGCACATGCTTATCACTTAATAATTATATATTGCTTTCCCCTCCCTATTTCTAAAAATATTTTATTTCATCAAAACCCGATGCCTTCCTCTAGAGATTTCCTTGCACTTAATCCTCAAATGGTCCTAAAATGCAGCAGTTATTGTAACTGCTTTACAAGCAGAGAATCCAGGGTCCTTTCCTAGATGATAGGAGAACCAAAATGGTGACCTTCTTTAAATGGGGCAGATAGGTGGCAGAAGATAATAGACCATCTGGCCAAAAATCAGGAAGGCCTGAGTTCAAATCCAACTGCAGATGCTTATTATCTGTTTGAACTTAAGATAAGTGAATTAACCTCTGTTTCCTCAAATTTCTCATCTTTAAAATGGGGCCCCATATCCCAGCAACCTCCTGGGATTTTGGTTAGGATGAAATCAGATAATAATTGTCAAACCCTTAGCACAGTAACTTACATATAGTAAACACTATAAAATATTAGTTGTTATTATTACTATTTTATATGCATGTTGTTTCATTTAATACAATATAAGATCCTTGAAAGCAGGAACATTTTCATTTTCATCTATATACTTTTAGTGCTGAGAAACTTTTTTTTATTGTAGTCATCATATAAATTGATCTAGTTAGTTCTGCCCACTTAGCTCTGCATCATGGGATCATACAGAAGAGGTAGAATCCCTCTAGTACAGCCCTCTCATTTACAAATGAGAAAAGAGAAGTACAGATAAGTTAAGCAATTTATCCAATGGCACACATGAGTTTACAGCTCAGGACCTCTGACTCTTCATTATACCATTCTCTGGAATGAGTTTATCTTCTCAGGATGTTTGAGAGTCATCACATCTTACAGAATACTCATATTCTATTACATTTCCATATTACAAGCTGTTCCTCTATTCCAGTCGTTCTCAATCTGTGGGTTGTGACCCCTTTGGGGGCTGAACGACCCTTTCACAGGGGTCATCTAAGACCATCAGAAAACACATATTTCTGATGGTCTTGGGAGCTTAGACACCACTACTCTATCCATCTCCAGGCGGGTCTGCCAACATGTAGATACACCCACATATGAGTATTAAAGGGTCATGGCATCAGGAAGGTTGAGAACCATTGCCCTATTCCTAATTACTTTTTAAAAGAAAATATTTTGGTTGTATGCAACCTTTCCCTTATTTTGGACCACCTTGGTGGTCTGTCTCATAATGGTATCCCTGAGTGAAAGTGCATGAAAATTTCTTCAGTGACATTTGGTATAATTCCAAATGGCAGGTAAAATTTTTGATTGACATCTCCAATAGCATTGTGTTTGTGTCTTTGTGTTTCTGTATTTACTTTTTTATAACCCTTATATCACATGTACTTTTTGGTTTAGTATTCCGAATTTATTTCAATATTTTTATTAATTTGTTTTTCATCTCTGTTTCATCATGATTCCAATTTGGCCATTGGACAAGATTTTTTTCCACCCCCATTCTCTATACTAAGCCATTTATCATCCTTAAAAGTTTTGTTTGTCTTCTTTACCCCTCAGGTGCTCTAAATTCATTCTTTAGCTTTGTTACATTTTTTTCATATAGTCTTAGAGTTCCTATGTCCAAATATTCTTTTTCCTCCTCAAGTGTTCTACTTGTAATTTTTGTTGAAAATATTTCCACAAATTTGGAGGAAGTGTTATCTTCTAGAATTAAAATTTGTAGGTTTTTTTTCTACCTGTGTAGTTGTTCAGTCATTTTCAGTCATGTCCAACTCTTTGTGAGTCTATTTGGGGTTTTATTGGCAAAGATACTGGAGTGCTTTGCAATTTACTTCTCCAGCTCATTTTACAGATAAGAAAACTGAGGTAAAAATGACTTGCCCTATGTCATATAGCTAGTAACTGCCTGATATCAGATTCAAAATCAGGAAAAAGAAACTCCCTCACTCTGGCACTCTTTTCATTGTGCTCCCTAGTTATTTCTTTCATTGTACTAGGGTGTTCTGTTTACTTTTATCCTCAGCCTTCCTTCCTAGGGATAGTTGACCAGGGTTCATATTCTTGTTGATTCTTGGAACTTTTTTAAATTTTGAAGTTGTTAAAAACATTGCCTTTCTGGATTCTCATCACTGGATCATAACTTGTAGTGGAAGAGTACAAGGAATCATATTGAATTCAATCTGGAATAGGGCAACCAGATCTACTCTCCTTTTAGCAACTTAGTCCTATAGATCAGATCAGATCACAATCTTCAATCAGATGACTGAGCTTGGCATCTAAATCTCTACACCCACTCTGTCCCATAGTCCAAAGTGGTATAATCAAACTCAGATGCTGTTTATTTGTAAAGCATCATTCCCTGTTATGGTCCTGAACTGGAATCCTGTTTTGAGTTCAGTTCTTGTCCTTTCATTCAATATTAAATGGAGTGATTGGATCAAGGTTCTGTTACCAACCACAGCTCCACTTTGGGAATCCATGCTGACTATGGGATCTGTCATGAATATGTTGCAGGAGCTGGAGATGAGGGGTCTTGGATAGAGATCCTCTTACATTTGCCCAGCTTCCTCTCATATCTCTGGAAGGGGCCTCAGAAAAAAGATTCATATCCATATACAAATAACATAGCCTAGTTCTTTAGTGTTGCGGTGATGGGACTTTTGAGAGAGTTGCTTTACTTCGATGTTTGTTTGTTTCACTCCACTTTTTTTGATCCTGTCTCCCTTTAGCAGTATTTGATTCTGAGAAATTCTCATGGCATCTTGGATTAGCTAGAATTTCTAAAATCATTTTTACAATATTGTATAAGCTTATATGAATGTAATTTTAAATGCAAATTTTAAAAGAAAAAGATTTTCATAGTATATTGCAGCTAAGAGGATAACCAATCAAGCCTTGACTTTTATAGATGAGAAAAAATGAAACTTACTGACCCAAGATCACACAACTAGTCAGTAGCAAAGCAGGAATTCAAGACCAAATCTTCTCACTGAAAATATGACTCTCTTTTTATTTTGCTTTTTCCCTCACATTATACTCCCTACTTTCTCACTTAAAATGAAGACCAATGATATAAAGGTTAAAAAACAAAACAGAAGAAAACTGCTTGGATACTTAAATAAGGTCTGAATTTCACTTTACTAATGGACTTTTCTTTTTTTTTCTCACTTCATTTGAAAATCAGTAATTTATGAGTCTCCAGGGGTTAGTGTTTATTGTGTCTGCTATAGGCTGTGCTTGTGTGGGTGTGTCTAGGGTTTCAGGTGCCCTCTGATCACTCCCACATCTCTTACATCTCAGCATTCCTGTCCTTTAATGTACACCCCCTAAAATGTACCAGTACAAAAAGTTTAAAAAAAAAAAAGGAATTCATTCATACACATAGATTGCGGGTCTACATAAGTTATCTGAAGGATGGATACAATGTAAAGGGCCGAAAGGAACCAAGAACATTGGACTTTATGGTGTCAGATATGAACTTTCACAATCATGCCTAAGATGTCTTCCTGAGGATAAGCATGCAAAGTTTTGTAGGCTGTAAGGTAACTTGTCTTTCCTGTCTTTTACCTGTGGAAATATATTTTCGAGTTTGAGAAAAGGCTGCCTAAAAGACCTAGCTATGTGGAAAAGGTCTATCTTTCATCATTATTGCATCATTCTGTCTGGGATCCATAGATGTAAGCTGATACTAACAAGCTCTTTTATGATTGCAGACCAGGTTATCAAAAAGATGATGCATGACAGGCATTTTGTCTGAATTATGGGAAATTGAAGACATTTTTTACAAAAGGAGCATTCAATATCAAAATATGCTTAATTTGTCATGAATAGAAGATTAATAGAAGAAGTACTTTCCCATTCTTAGGCTTCAGCTATAAATAAAACTCATCAGTGCTTTTTCCTCTTATCTTGTCTACACAACCACAAAAAAGGCCTAATTACATGACAGACTGATTTTCTTGCCTTTGTTCATTTGATTGGCCAAATTTTACTTGTACTGCAATTAAATTTTAAAAAACTATTTTATCATATTTTCTTTTTTTCCCAGATGAAGACTGACTACTATTTAAAAAGTATGTGGGTTCTTGCTTAAGAAACAGAATTAAACAGAGCAAAAATTAAATATGTATAGACAAACCACACCATTCCCTCTACCTATAAAGCAAAATTAAAGAGAATGAAAGTCAAGTGTAACCATGATTTATGCTCTCTGAATAAAATATCATGCATCTTATTTGCATTCTCTTTGGAGAATTAGATATGCATAAGAATTATCCTATTCTTAACAGAACTGGGGAAGATATTATCTGTGCGGAACGCAGACAGGGCAAGGTGTGGCAAGACATCAAAATGAGTGATGGCAAGTGGACCCAGTTTTCTTTATCAACTGAAATAACACCACGTAAAGCAAATAAAGTTTAAAAAAAAGACTAACCTACAAAAAGGGAAATTAAATCCTCATTGAAGTACTATGTAGCAAGAAAAACATAAAATAACATAAGGCTGGAGGAAAGGGGGAGAAGAATGAAATCCTTTATCAGTGTATTCATAGTTGAGACAGAGATACTCACACTCCTGCTTCCTCCAATAAAAGACGTCAGAGGATGGGGAAGGACCTAGGAAGTAGGTACCTCCACATTTGGTTTAGGTAACTCTTCGCTCACTAAAAATTGACAATATTCCACAGTTTCATGTATTAAAGACTCAAAGAAGCCAGAATATTTGACTTGTGACAGGTAAATCACCCACAGAGCTCATGCTTAAAAGTTAAGAAGTTCTTAAAGCAAGGAATGATAAATAACAGGACCAATGTATTACGTGCTATAAGGATTTGAATTCCCACCATCTAAGCACTTCTTCATATAAAAAATGATGAGGAAACAATGTGTAAGAAATGAGGGGAAAACCCCATGAACAAATGATATGAAGATTTATAATTTTAAGGATAAATGTAGAAGAGAAATAAAAATTTCATTCTATCTTGATTTAGGGCAAAAGAAAGTAAAGAAAAGGGTAACAAAGAAAGCAAAGCAATAATATTATAAATCTGATCTAGAATGACTAGCCAAGAAATAAATGTCAAAACGGATGTCTTGCTTAAAGAATTCAGCATTTATTTGTTTTTTGGGGGATGAGGGAAATGTGTTTCCACTTCTCCACCAAATTAGAATAGATATAAGCAAGCCAATTTGTCCTATCATGTATGATGATAACAATAAGTAATATGGTAGGAAATGATGAAAAAAAGATCAACTTGATGAATTAAACTTTTAAAGTCACCGATTTAATGAAAAAGAATGTGATTTAATTTGAAACACACTATGAAGTCCTTGAGAGTAGCAAAAATTGTTTTTCCTTAAACTTTTTTTATTCCCCATACTTAATAAATGCTTGATGCCTGACTGTTGGCCAATGTAAGCAAACAATTTTGCCTACAGGAAAGCATATGAGACATGGGAAAAGAAAAAAAATATATATGTATATATATATAATAAAAAGGAGAGGTTGGAATAAAAGGTATTGTGTTTCAGGTAAATAAAAAAGCAAGGATTTCTATCATATTTTAGATAAGGTAAAATAAAAAAGAATCAAAAGAGAAAGACAAAGTTATATTACTCTTACAGTAGAGAAAAAAAGAATAGTATCAATATTGAATATATGTGTGTGTGATTTTAAAGAGAAACATTTTATGTTGTTTGTTGATTTAAGTAAAGTTTTTCATTCAGTGTGTTTGCATATTTATATATATATATATTTACATATACAGTATATAAATATAGTATATTTATAATTTATATATTAAATATATAAATATATGCTTATATTTATATGCATATATATCCAGTTTCTATAATCCTGTGTGTATATATGTATACATGTATGTGTATGTTGTCTCTTTGGATACTCTTTGAATATAAGAACTCTCATCTTTGTCCATCTTTCCACAGTGTCTAGCATAGTGCTTGCCATCTTCAATAGGTATTTAATAAATATCTATTGTTTGATTGATTAATTGATCTTTGTCGGAAAATAATATTTTCCAAATGAACAAACATATTAAATACTTCCTTTGTACAAGTCATGTTTATATAATTTATTAAGTGACTTGATACTATTATGAGACATAGGTATAAAGAATTGGACCTGGGTCTTTGGTAAAGGTATTTCCCGGCTGAGGAAACTCCTCCTATTAAAGGTCAGCACCTTCCCAGTACCACCATCCTTACATTTACCCTACTTCATAAACTTAGCAATATCCACAATTTCTTACTCATTCTGACCACACACATTCCACTTCCATGACATCTCTATCACCGATTCTCTCTTCTCACACAGCTACTGCCTGCTTTGACCTGCCATCATGTCTTGCCTACGTGAGTAAAACAGTTTCATTATTGTCTCTCTGTTTCAAAATTCTTCATAACTTCAGTCTACTCTACACACTGACACCAAGGTATTTTTTTTCCCTAAGTGCAGATCTAACCATTTGACTCTTTTATTCAATCAACACCAGTCACTTCCTATTTCCTCTGAGATGAAGTATAAACTTCTCTGTTTACCTTCAACCTTACATTCTCCTTAGGCATCACTCTCCAACTCCTACTCAGTGGTCTGGTCAAACTGGCTTTTGGATTCCCCACACATCATGCTGCACCATTCTTCTCAGTACCTTTTGTACTGGGAATTCTCTATATATTGAATGCATGCTATCCTTATCTCTACTCATAAAGGTCCTCACCCTCCTCCATTAATATGGAGTTCAATTACCAATTTTTCAATGGAATCTTTCCTACTCCTCCTTCCCCAAAATTTCTAGTGCCCTCACTTCAGAAATTTGTTGATGAATTTTTACCTGAACCTCCCTCAAAAAAATACTCCTGATGCACTTTAATATTTTCTCTATTGCTTTTTTAAGTGTAGAAACAGTGAAATAATAAATTAAATACTAATTTGTAGAATTTGCTGACTTTAAGTTGTTGATCATCACACTGAAAATTTAACTCTCATTAGCTGACTTGAGATGGTTCCATAACAACCCTGTCTCACTTTGAAGGTACCTTGTATTTAACTACTTTGTATATATTCACTTTATTTTTACAACTAGAGACAGAGACAGACAGACAGACAGACAGACAGACAGACAGATAGATAGATAGATAGATAGACAGACAGACAGACAGACAGACAGACAGACAGACAGACAGACAGACAGACAGATAGATAGATAGATAGATAGATAGATAGATAGATAGATAGATAGATAGACAGATAGATAAATGATAGATACGCTCAATAGACCCTCAATTTACTGATGAAAACACTGAGGTCAAATGAAACTGATGTCCATGGCAAGATTCTAACTCAAATGGCCCTGACTCAAAAACCAGACTTCTGTCTACTCTACAACCTAGAATATTCACAGCATACATATAATTAAAATGTAAACGTTTTGCACATATGGATTCTTTCATTCTTTGAACTTGTATCTTTAACACTTAGAATAGTTCCTGGCTTAGATTAGGTACTCAATAAATATGTATTCATTGACTAAACTTTGCTGATAATGGCAATAATGATAAGGTTGATGCCATTTCCCTATCTTAGCCAGGATGATAGTGATGTGGCCATGCACAGGTATGAACTTCCCTTACACTTCACCACATTGGCACAAAGTTTAGCCAATTTATAAATGTATATGCATTTATGTATGGATGTATGTGTGTGTGTGAGTGTGTGTGTGTGTATAAACATTTTATATTTATTATCTCTTTTGAACCTCCTAGGACTATGTGAAACAATTGTCAAATACATTATCACTCTACTTTTTAAATTTTTTGTTGTTTTTATTTTTATTTTTAAATTTTAATTTATTTTCTTGATTACATCATTCATTTCCAGTTTTAAGTTACAAATTTTCTCCCCTTCTTTCCCCTACCCCCAAGCCCAAAACAGTGATCCCACCATAAAGCCCCTACCACAATCTGTTCCTTTTATGTCCTCCTCCAATGCCCCACTAACTTTTTAGTAGGGCAGGGAGGGCCTCCCTACCCCCATCCCTGTATGTCTTATTTCCAAGTTGCATTTGATTATATAGCTTTAATTTCCAGATTCTTGCAATTCCTCCCTTGTCACCCACTCCCACTGGAACGAGCAGCAATTCAATACAGGCTGTACATGTGTAATTACAAAGAACATCTCCATGGTGGGCATACTGTGAAAGGCTGATTGTATGGCCCTACTTCCTATCCTGCACCCCCACCCCCTTGTTTTGTTCTCTACCCTGTCCTTGTCCCTTTACTGAGGTGTGTGCTTCCTGCAACCCTCTGCCCCACCCCACCCTTCCCTACATCACCCCCCCTCTCATCCCCAATCCTCCTATTCTCCTGTGTGGCGAGATACTCAGTTTAAAGTTTATGTCATTCCTTCCTTAAGCCAAACTTAATGAGAGTAAATGAAAGTAAAGTTGTAACAGTTATCC
>JAQQSW010014427.1:0-12108 GCA_028646575.1 Pseudocheirus occidentalis | reverse complement strand
AAATTTTTAATAGTATCTTGGTTTCTCCTAAAGTCATTAGCTTCTACTTGCTCCACTCTAATTCTGAAGGAATTATTCTCTTCAGAATGCTTTTGAGATTCTTTTTCCATCTGGGAAATTTGACTTTCTAAGGCATTCTTCTCCTCATTGGCTTTCTGGGCTTCTTTTGCCATTTGAGTTAATCTATTTTTTAAAGTGTTGTTTTCTTCATTCAGATTGTTGACTCTCTTTTCATGATTTTCGCGCATCATTCTCATTTCTCTTCCTAAATTTTCCTCCACTTCCCTTATTTGTTTTTCAGAGTCTTTTTTCAGCTGATCTATAGCTGCTAGAAATTCTTCAAGTGTCTTGGAACCATTTGGTGTGGGAGTTCTGACTGTGTTATCTTCCTTGCGTTCCATGCTGTGATCATTTTTGTCCACAAAAAAGGATTCTAGAGTTTTATTGCTGTTCTTATTTTGCTTCCTTTTCCTCATTTTGGTCAGTCAATTAATTGCTTGGTTTTTTTTTTAGCTTTGTGAAACTCTGCTTCCAGGGGGGAAAGCTGTGTTCCAAATTGCTGGGTTTTTCTCGGCTGCTAGAGCTATTAGGGGGGTTTTGAATGTCCCCCCAGCTTTGGCTTGCTCAAAGTACTCCCAGTACCCCCGCCCAAGACCGTGATATGGATCCAGGCTGCTCAATGCAAGAGCACTTGGCTCTGATTAAGTGATTCAGGCCCCCTGTGGAGTCCGCAGGTCAGGGGCTCTGAAGCAGCCCAGTGGGGGCCTCCGCAGGTTACAGCAGTTCCTGCCCTTCCCCCACTGCTTCCTTGCCCCACGAGCAGATTGGCCAAACTGATTTTCCTCCCCCAAATTAAGTTTCAATGTTTCACTTTCACTGACTGTCTCTGATCCTGGTTTGCTGGATGTGAAGTTCCCCTAAGGTGCAGTAGATCTTCTCTGAAGTAGACTCATGCTGCAGCTTGGGAGGCTCGGCTCCTCCTGACCACCCTGGGGACTGTTCTGGCCACATTTCTTGGCTCCTGGCCTGCTGGCCTGCTGGATGAGCCCCTCTTGCCAAGCTGCCCCTCTCCAATGCCTGTTTTTCACGCCTTGGTAGATGTGGAATTGCTAGAGGTCTTCTCTCCTGTAGACTGGCTTCTTTGCGGCTAAGCTTGGCTCAGCTCAGCTCGGCTCCTTCCCACCACCCCAGGCCTGGCCATGGTCTTGGCTTCAGGTTGGGCCAGCCTCGGTTCCCGGCCCGCTGCAATGAGCCCTTGCTCCCGAGCCGCCTTCAGCGAGAGATGTGTTTTCTGTAATTTTGTGAGTCTGAGAGTCCTAGACTTTGTCTGGGCCCATATTTTATGGGTGTTTAGGGTGGTTGTATAGGAGCTGTGGGACCTTGCTGCTTCTATGGTGTCATCTTGGCTCCGACCCCCAAGTTAATCTGTTTTTTAAGGTGTTATTTTCTTCAGTCATGTTGTTGACTCTTTTCATGATTTTCTTGTATCATTCTCATTTCTCTTCCCAATTTTTCCTAAATTTCTCTTATTTGTTTTTCAAAATCCTTCTTAAGGTGATCTATGGCTTGTAGGCAGTCTTCATGTTTCTTGGAAGCTTTTGATGTAGGAGTTCTGACTGCACTGTATTCCTCCTGTTCCATGCTTTGATCCCTTTTGTCTCCAAAGAAGGAATCTAAAGTTTGGTTGCCATTCTTACTTTGCTTCCTTTGCCTGCTCATCTTGCCAATGAATTCCTTGATTTTTTAGCTTTGTGGAACTCTGCTTCCAGGGGGGAAAGCTCTTTCCCAAATTGCTGGGATTTTTGGAGCTTCCAGAGATATTGGGAGGGTGCCATTTTTTGTGTTTTTGTGTTCCCCACTAGCTTTGCCTCACTGAAAATGCACTCCAGGACCACCACCTAAGATAGCCATCCAGATCCAGGCTGCTCAACACAAGAGCCTCTGAACAATTGCTTTACCCCCCTGCAGTCAGCAGGCTGTGAACACTGAAGCAGCCATGTGGAGGTGGCTGGAGGGCTGCTGCTTTTGCTGCTTTCCTGCCCTGGAGGCAGTTTGGGCAGACTGCTTTTCTCCCCCAGATTTAGCTGAGTTCCACTGACCTTTCACTTAGTCTTTGTTTCTTATGGCTTGATAATTCTGGAAAGTGCCACACCTGCTGCTGATCCACTCTCCTGAAGGCTTCAGCTGTAGCTCGTTCTGGCCACCTGAAGGCCAAACTGTGGTTTCAGGCTGGGCTGGTTTCTCCTCCCAGCTTACTGTGATGTGTCCTTTGTGCTGAGCTGCCTTCAGTGGGAGATGTGTTTTTCTGTATTTTTGTGTGAGTTTTGGAGCCCTAAAATTTGTTTAGAGTCATATTTTATGGGTATTTGAGGTGGCTATGTGCAAGCTGCGAAACTTTGCTCCTTCTATGCTGACATTTTTGCTCTGCCCCCTGACACAGTACCCTTGATATGACCTGATTAAGGTATTACATAGCACTACAGCTTCCCTTGCTTTGAATACTGTATTATTAGGTTTTCCAGCACAGCCTAAAATAAGATAGTCTTCCTCCTCTACAGTAATATTCTATAGCCTCAAAATTTGGAGGTGGCCTTGTATCTTGAAAGCCTATGACAATGTAATTAATGCTATAGCAGTCTGTAAAAAGGGTAGAAAAACTTAGAAAATATTCTATATAGGTGTTTTATAGGATTAGGATGGATAAATTCTGAGTTCATCAATAGTTTGGTTAATTATCTGTGTTTTATTTTCAACCATAGACATTCACATTGCATACTGTGATAGGTGTTGGTGAAGAATTATACACACCAATGGAATCATGGATCCTTAAAGTACCAAAATATATGATAACGTTATGTGTTTGGGCAGTCACGTCACACTATTGATTCATATTCAGCTCATAGCTTCTCACATCTTTATTATAGGATCTAGACACTGGCACCATTCTTGTGAAGCTGATTGGTTTTTTTGAGATAAATATGGGAGTTAATATCTTCTTTCTCGGACCTGTGGTTTTGTTCATGTAGATACTCCCTTGAACTGAAGAGATCATCAGCCAGCCACATCTTTTCTTTCTATAAAGCAACATCTCCACCTATAAATTTTCCACATTGAACCTAGTCAATGGGCTCATGGTCTCCTTGTAGATGTCTTGGTACTATGGAAACAAACTGGAGTATGACAGACAATCCACCCATTTGTTATACCTCACTTCCACTTCATTTCAGGCCCACCTCCTTTTCCAGTGATTTATTTAGCTAATAATATCCTTTAAACTGCTTCTATTATGATATATTTCAGCCTATTCATAGCCATCATCACCTCTCCATTGCCTTTTGAGTGAACTACAACTTTCAGTTTCTGAAGACTATATTCAATGTATTTAATTCAGTGTTTTTATAGGTGTAGAATATCACTGTAACATGTTATTGTTGTTGTTGTTGTGGTGGTGGTGGTGGTTGTTTCATGTCCAACTTTTTATGACCTCATTTGGGATTTTCTGTACAAAGATACTTATATCACAGATTATTTCACAGATGAAGAAACTGAGGCCAACAGGGTTAAGTGACTTGCCCAGGGTCATTCAACTTCTAAGTTTCTGAGACCAGATTTGAACTCATAGAAATGAGTCTTACCAATTCCAGGCCTAGTGCTGTAGTCACTGTGCCACCTAGTTTGTCCTGTAGGAGAATGAGATACATGGTGATGAAGACTTCAGCACTCTATACACTAGTATCACCTTGATCCCTTCCAGGGGAATCCCAAAGGTCCTGGATGCTAATGATGGAGTGATGAATGGACAATATTACCAGGAGAGTAATGGTTCATCTGACAGATAATATGCAGTTATTTCACAAGTGGCTCTATTATAGTCAGAACCAAAAGAGTAATGGAAAGAAGCAAGTGGAAAGTCTTGGAATCTTTGATGCTAATTTTCACAAGCTGGAAACAGAATGGAAAGAAAAAACATAAAAGAGTTGGAAGAAAGTATTCAAGGGAAGATGAACAGCTACAAAAAACAAGAGTAAATAACGGCAGCTGAAGAAGCTTTTATAAATTGCATTGAAGAGACTTCTGCTGGCACCGAATGGAAATGTGGCTCAGCTGTGAGACTTTAACCCCAAGTCTAGCAAGCGGGCCAAGGACATGTCCTACATGCACTCAGTCTTCATCTCTCTCAAGCAGATCTGCTGCAAATCACAATCATCCATGTTGCCCATGGAATTATGGGGCAGTGGAGGTCAAATACTTTTGCTCTTCTCTATTGACACATTTTCTTCCTATGATTGCTACCTCTGTGTGGCAGGGTCACCTATCAGAAACAACTACCTCCCTTTTTGTACTGTATTGTCCTAAACCTTCAAACTCCAATCCTGCGTGTGTCATTGTGAATTAAGAAATTCAACCAGTATGAGCTATTAATGGGGTGCTGGGTTGCCTTTCTTTGTAACATTCAGTTGTAACTTCAGTTTGTAAAATCACATTTGTGTTTGGGTACCTATCTTTGTAATAAGCCAAGTCGTAACATTTCCCCCAGCCTAAAAGCCTTTTCTCTGAACCAGCACTCTGCCTAGCCGCAATGAATGAACTGCTTTATCCCTGCTTGGTACAATAACAAGCTATACCTATGAATCCTTCACAATTTATTAACAATCCTTTTAGTTTAGAGAAATGTATAGCCCCCTTGTTCTAGTGGCCAGCTGCACCTATGAATCCTTCAATGCACTATCAGTAAGCTAACTCCTCACCAATTAGGCACATTCTAGATCCCCAATTAGCCTAGCTTCCCAACATCCATCTTGTCAGACAGGACATTGATGGGTGACAGACTGGACACCTCTCAGTCAGCCCTGACCTGTAGCTAACTTAGTGATTTTTCAAGGCAAAAACCACACCTGCTGATAGCTCCCCCCCCCATGGGCTTTCTCCCAGTGAATTATGGGCAAAATGCCTGTGCAATTGATATAAAAAGTACTTGTCCATTTAAGCACTGACCACTCCTTAACTCCTCCCTAATACTACCCTTACTCAACTAGTTAGCATAATTGACACCTGATTTATGTCTTTATGGCTTTATAATCTGTATCTTTAACTTCTGCAGGCTTGCAGGTATCCTAAGACACTTCCCCTGCCTGCTGCAAAGCATAACAATAAACTTTTACAATCCTGACATACAAGATTGCTTGAGTCCAGGAATTCTTTTCAAACTAAAAGAACCCTCCAAGGATTTCTTAGAAATCCATGAACACCTTAACCCTCTTCACTATGATGATAATTAAGACTATGAGCAGATAAATCTAAGCTCCCTGGGAATAACAGTTCCCTCCTAACCCCTTCCCTCAACCACCATTCCTATTTCTAGCTCAGCCGCTAAACTATCATCCCTGAGAGCAACACTTATGCAAATGAGATATTACATTTGTGTATGCAAGTGCTTCAGCCCCAGGTCCTCTGCAGCTAAAAATATTGAAGAAGCAGAAAATACATTTTTACTGCTAAATTTCTCAGTAGCATCAAATTGCTCAGCATGTATGGTTTTATTAATGGAAATGATACTAAAAATATGCATTACAATGTTCTTTGCTACTGCACCATAGGGAGCCCTAGGGCCTTTCCATCTGACTTACAAATGAAATCTTCTAAATGTGCTAAAATTCTACACTGTACTGTGAGCTTCTTAGAAGCAAAGACTATCTTTTCTATGTGTATACTCAGTGCTTAGCCCAGTACTTTGCACATAGTAAGTTCTTAATAAATGCTTTTTCACTCATTTATTCAAGACAGCTAGAAATTATCCTGGTTCTGCTACATCTGTGCAAACGTTATCACTGATGCACCCATTACCTACACTTGACAAATCTTTTGCGTTTTTCATCTCTTTGCTGTCCTTCCAGTTTCACCCTGAAAAAGTCCTCAGACTGATCTGGCTTAATTAGGAGTCTCATCAAGGTTAATGAAAATTTGCTTTTCCTTCCACTATTACTCTGTTGTATGGGGCTGTACTGCTCACTATCTTCCGTTATCCTTTTCCACAAAACTTTATAAATGAGTTTGCATTCTAAGCTAATGTTTCCTTTGGCTGCCTAATCTCTGTGGTTGGCAAGGAGACCGATTGTTTGCTGCCTGAGGAATTTTCTTGGCTCTTTTGGTTCCTTCTTTGTAGGAGATAAATTACATTGCCTAAATTCCTTAATAAATGGTAATAGTCTGTGGTCATGGGTTATTTTATCAGTTTCCCATTTTCAGCATCAATACTTTATTTAAGTAGGTTGCTTTTATCTACCACTTCCAGTTTTGTATCATCTTCAGGGATGTAGAATATACTGTCTTTAATATAATCAATAGGAGATACGGTGAACAAGAGAACAAACACAGATCCCTCAGACACAGGGGAGATTTCCCTCCAAATTCAACAACTTTCACTTTAATTAACATTTATTAAGACCTTAGAGTTAAAGCTAAAGATGAAGATAAGGTAGTGCCTTTACAGTCTATTTACAGGACTTTAGAGTCTCTTAGGGAGATAATGTATACTAACTATACAATAAAAATAATGATAAGGGAATGAAGAATTAGGGTGATCAGAAAAGGTTTCATGATGTAGATTGTATTTGAACTAAGCCTTGAAGGAAGATAAAGATTCACAGAGTTAAAGTTGAGGGCAGAGTACATTTCAGGCATAAGTGACAGCTTGCAAAAATTCACAGAAGTAGGAGATGATATAATGAGTTCATGGAACAGTTAGCATTCTAGTCTGGATGGAGGGTAGAGTGTACAAAGCATGTTAAGAAATCAGGCTGGAAATGTGAAATTGGGTCCATGAATAACCATTGCACTTTTGCCCTGGGAGAGATAGGGATACCCAATCTTTTAAGTAACAATAACAACAAACAATAATTTATAATCTGAGTTTTCTTGCCTTAGTACATAAACTGGCTGATATGAATGCCTTTAGGGAAAATGAATAATTCTTTCCTTTTCTTTATCTCAAAAATATCCCAGAAAGGTATGTTTTCAAGGGAAGACCCTTAGTTTAGAAAATGGTTAATAATTCAGGGGTTAACAAATTATGACTTAAGGGCCAAATCCAGGCCACCATCTGTTTGTGATTGGTCTATGAGTTAAAAATACTTTTTAAAAATGTTTTTTAAATATATTATTTTTATTTATTTAAATTTATTTTAAAATTTAAATTTATTTAAACTGTCTGCATCTGTTAATATCTCTATATCTACATCTATCATATATCCATCTATCTATCTATCTATCTAATCTATCTCATCCATCCATGCATCCATCCACGCATCCATGCATCCATCCACACATCCATGTAGCCATCCATGCATCCATGCATCCATGCATCCATGCATCTATCTATCTATCTATCTATCTATCTATCTATCTATCTATCTATCTATCTGTCTGTCTGTCTGTCTGTCTGTCTGTCTGTCTGTCTGTCTGTCTATCTATCTATCTATCTATCTATCTATCTATCTATCTATCTACCATTCTTAGTTCAGGCATACCAAAACAGATAGAGGACTGGATTTGGCCTGGGGGCCATAGTTTGCTTACTCCTGATTTGTATCCTTCATGGTATGCCTGATGTATTCATGCTTCTCAGTAAAATCTATAGTTCACATTTTGGTGGCTCCCATCATGTGTTTCATGCAGGGGTAGAAGGCAGAAGCACAGCCATCTATTTTTTTTTTTTGAAAATCAGGATGATTCTTCTCTCTCCTCTCCTTGAGTGCCTCCTCCTGTTTTCCTTGAATCAGAGGATCAAAAAAGCCCAGAGTTGATAAAACCTGAAGTTATTTATTAGAATAACTAACAATTACAATACAATCATCACAATGAATAACAGTTTGTTTCAATAATAGGACTAGGAACTAGACCTGTAATTTCATTGGTATAGGGAATTCCCAAAGGGCTCCTTCTCTGAAATAGTCCCAAAATGTGTTCTAGAACAGTGAGAGAGGTTAATGAATTTGCCCTGGATCACACAGTCTATACCAGTGGTTCTCAACATTCCTAATGCTGTGACCCTTTAATACAGTTCCTCATGTTGTGGTGACCCCCAACCATAAAATAATTTTCGTTGCTACTTCATAACTGTAATTTTGCTACTGTTATGAATTATAATGTAAATATCTGATATGGAGGATGTATTTTCATTGTTACAAATTGAGCATAATGCATAGGTTGAGAACCGCTGGTCTATACATATCAAAGGTGGGACTTAATCAAGATCTTCAAGGCTCTACCTCTGGCTCTCTGTCCTCTGCACCACACTACCATTCTATTCCAACCCATTCATAAATAAAAATTCCCATCAATGATATTTTTGATAAATGGTTATTCAGCCTTCATATAAAAGACCATCAGTGAGAGGAACCCACTATCACCCAAAACTATCCTTCCTACTTTAAAGTACTTTCATGGTCAGAAACTTTTCCCATAAACCTACCATTGTTCATGTATTCTTTCTAGGTTGATGCCCAGGGCAAAAGAGATTAATCATTCATTCATTGACAAGACAGCCCATCAAAAACATGAAGTTAGTTACATCAGCTAATATTTGCATGGCGTATTCTGAAACCCTCTTACAATCCTGTTTGTCCTCTTATGGAACTTCTTTCACTTGTCACAGTCATTTCTACAAGATGATGCCCAGAACTGAAAACAGTACTCTAGAGGTAGGCACAGAGAGTTGGATACTATTAAAACAACGGACAACAGCAAAAACAACGACTACTTCTTAAAGGTTTGTGACTATAAAAGGGAAGAAAGCAATGAATGGTAGCTGGATGGGATATATAAACCTATCAAAGGCCTTCACAGAATTGTGAAGAACTGGGTAGGTTTATAAGACAATGGAAAGGAAAAAGTAAAGAGGGAAAGAGAAGATGTGTGAGAGAGCATGGTTCCTAGAGTGAGGTCCTAGAGGAGGAGTATGGCAGTAAGGCAGGGAGTTAGTCTTAGTCATGTGTGTGGATACCTCTTCTTTCAAGACTAAGTAAATGAAAGGGAGAATGAATGATATTGCTGAAAAGTTTTGAGGAATAGACAATTATGGGAGATTCCATGAATTTGCCTAATTCTTCTCATGAAGTAAGAGGCGACACTATCAGTATGGTTGGAGGGAATTTATTATGTACTTGTTGAAAGAAAGAGGAAATGATTTGGAACTATTGTTGTAGGAAATAGCAGCAGCAGCAATGACAGTAATGACAAATTTATGCAGTACTCTAAGCTTTACAGAACACTACTTTCTCCCTCCTAAAAGCAGCACAATCCTTTGAAGTAGATACTCAGTCAATCAATTGACCAACTAATGTTTCTTTAGCATGTCGTACATGGTAGGTGCTTTGCTAGGTACTAGAGCTAGGACAAAAATGAAAAATCCCTGCCACCAATGAGCTTTCATTTTTTCTGCGCAGTGCAATAATAGATGAGGAAACTGATATTTGGAAAGATTAAGAATTTTTCTCTTAGCTATCTGGTTAATAGGTATTAGAGTTAGAATTAAAATCAAGGTCTCCTGATGCAAGTCCTACAATAAGGTCTAAGGTGACATTATGGAGAGGCAACTAGGTGGTTCAGTGGATATCTTCATGAGTTCAGATCTGGTCTCAGACACATATGAGCTGTGTGACCCTGGGCAACTCATCTAACTTTGTTTGCCTCAGTTTCTTCATTTTTAAGATGAGCTGGAGAAAGAAATAGCAAACTACTTTAGTATTTTTTGCCAAGAAAACCCTAAATGGGGTCATGAAGAGTTGAATGTGAACAAAAACTGTACAGAAAATTAGAAAATAGTATGACAGAAACTAGGCATAGACCAATATCTTACACCATAGGCCAAGATACAGACAAAATGGGTACACAATTTAGATATGAAGGGTGAGACTACAAGAAAATAAAGAATAGTTTCTTTGTCAGATCTTTGGAGAATGGAAGAATTTATAACCAAAAACAAGATGGATAGCATTATGAAATTCAAAACTGAAAAGTTTGATTACATTAAATTAAAAAGGCTTTGCAGAAACAAAGCCAATGCAACCAAGATTAGAAGGGAAGCAGAAAGCTGGGAAACAATTTTTACAGCCAATGTCTCTTATAAGCCTCTTTTCTAAAATATATAGAGAAATGAGCCAAATTTATAAGAATACAAGCCATTTCTCAATTGCTAAGTGGTCAAAGAATTTGAATAGGCAGTTTTCAGATGAAGAAATTAAAGTATCCATAGTCACATGAAAAAATACTCTAAATCACTATTGATTAGAAAGATGCAAATCAAAAGATTTCTAAGGTACCACCTCAAACCTATCAGATTGACTAACCAGGAAAATGATAAATGTTGGAGAAGACGTGGGAAAATTGGAACACTAATCCATTGTTGGTGAAGTTGTGAATCGATCCAACCATTTTGGAGAGAAATTTGGAACTATGCCCAAAGATCTCTAAAACTGTGCATACCTTTTGACCCAGCAATATCACTTCTATGTCTATATCCCAAAGGGATCATAAAAAATGGGAAAGGAACCAACATGTAGAAAAATGTTTATAGCATCTCTTTTTGCAGTGGCAAGGGATTAGAAATTGAAGGCATGACCATTAATTGGGGAATGGCTGAATAAGTTGGGGTATATGAATGAATTGGAATACTATTGATCTTTAAGAGATGATGATCAGGTGAACTTCAGAAAAACCTGGAAAAACTTTTGTGAACTGATGCTGAATGAAGTGAGCAGAACCAGGAGAACATTGTACACAGTAACAGCAACATTGTGCAATGACAAATTTTGACTGACTTAACTTTTCTCAACAATACCAGGATCTAAGACAATCCCCTAAAACTCATGATGAAAAGTGCTATCCACATCCAGAGAAAGAACTATGGAGTCTGAATGTAGATTGAAACAGAATATTTTTTTCTTTCTCTTTTTTTGTTTCTTCTTTCTAGTGGTTTTCCACTTTCATTCCAATTCTTCTTTAAGACATGATGAATGTGGAAATACACTTAATATGGTTGTACATAGGCAATAACATATATTAGATTGCACACGATCTTGGGGAGGAGTGAGGGAAGATAAGGTGATAAAATTTGGAACACAAAATCTTACAGAAATGAATACTGAAAACTAAAAACAAACAAATAAAAAGAGTTGGGCATGACTGAAAAAAATGACTTAACAACAACAAACTGAACAAATGACATTATGGAGCAGAAATTTTTAATGAGTGAAATCAGGGGGCGGAGCCAAGATGGAAGCATAGAAGCAGCAAGGTTTCACAGCTCCTACATAGCTACCTCAAATACTCATAAAATACAACTCTAAACAAATTTTAGGGCTCCAAAACTCACAAAAATACAGAAAATACATCTCTCACTGAAGGCAGCTTTGCAGGCGGGGCTCTTCTCAGCAGGATAGGAGCCAGAACCAGCCTAGCCTGAAACCACGGCCTGGCCCCAGGGTGGTCAGGAGGAGCTGCAGCTGGAGTCTTTAGGAGAGTGGATCAGCGGCAGTTGTGACAGTTTCAAGATTTATCAAGCCAGAAGAAATAAGGACTAAGTGAAAGGTCAGTGGAATTCAGCTAAATTTCAGGGAGAAAAGTGGTCTGGCCGAACTGCCACCAGGGCAAGGAAGCAACAGAAGAGGCAGAAGTGGTAGAAGTGGCAGCCGCCTACACATGGCTGCTTCAGAGCTTCCGGCCTGCAGACTGCAAGGGGGCCAAGAAATCATTCAGAAGCCAAGTGCTCTTGCATTGAGTGACCCAGATCCAGATTGTGGCCTTGGGTGGTGGTCCTGGGATGCATTTTCAGTGAGCCAAAGCTGATGGGGGATGCAGCAGCCCCTTAATAGCTCCAGCAGCTGTGAAAACCCCCATGATTTGGGACAGAGCTGTCCCCTCTGGAAACAGAGTTCCACAGAGCTAAAAAAATAATTTACTAGCAACATGAGGAGGAAAAGGAAGCAAAGTAAGAACAGCAACCAAACTCTAGAATCCTTTTTTGGGGACAAAAAGGATCAAACCATGGGATGGGAGGAAGACAACACAGTCAGAACTCCCACACCAAATGCTTCCAAGAAACATGAAGAT